>KK120715.1:49484-92746 GCA_000611955.2 Stegodyphus mimosarum | reverse complement strand
AAACCATTTTAGAGGACTTTTGCCTCACCATGTGTTTTAAGTGCTCTATGCCGCAAAGGTATTATACACTAACAAAATTTAAGCCTTCTCTTCCATTCGAACCCGGGCATAACACTATGGTTACCAGCGGTGCTAATCACTGTGCCGATCAAAGTGGCACTGAAATCGTCAACATTTGCATGGTTTAATGAAACAGTAAGGACCTACCTATCCTCTAGGACTTACCTAATGGACACACGTTATGAAATAAAATAGTAAGATATACTATTTCGTAATTTGTAGATGTAATAAACTTTGTGATATAGGTAGGATAAACAGACATTGAAAGTTTTATCCGGGTGAGCTCATGGGGTATCTTCATATCTGACATTGATGCGATCCAGTTTCCTTTAAATAGCTCTTTACGAAAAGCCCTTTACGGCAGATACACGAGTTCTTGCTTTCTGCCTTATCATCTCCTTTAATTAAGTGGAAACTTGCACGAGAATGATATGTATATGTACCACTAAATGTAGGAAATAGGTCATTTATTCTTTACCCCCTTTCAATGACAATATAAAAACTGATTAAATCAATTCAGGCAGGCAATTTCGAGTAGCGATATTCAATAACGGCTGAAATATTCGATACGAAGCAAAAATAATTCCATACAAAATTGTCAGATTGAAATTCTGATTTAATTTCATAATGATAAAAAGCGGGAAGATGCTAAACAAATTTAACTGTATTTAAGTGTAGTCTTCATAGTATAATTGCTTCTCCAGTATAATTCTCCAGAAATATAATGATTCCCCCCCCTTTTCTGAAGATAAATTCAGAGAATTTATTTTAAATCATTATGTGTGCTCAAATTGTCACACTATCATCAAGAAGAACCGAGAGCATTAAATTTGTTGTTTGTGATTTAACTGAGAATACAAAAGAGAATGTCTTCTCGGGTGCTGCAAGCCTACCAGCAGTTGAGTCATTAATCGTGGAATAATGGTGTTGACTGACCCATGTTCAAATCCTGGTGAACGGTGTTTATGGTTTTCCTCATACGTAATATAAATATGAGAGATTCTTCCTTACTAAGCCTTTCCTCTTAAAACAGGTATATTGAGTTTTCGATTTGTAAAATTGAAGGCTTATAGCAAAACCTGCTATGACGGGCAAATATACCCTTGTAATTTTTTTTAAATCACTGATGCTAATTATAATAATTACAATAATACTGCGTAATTCTGTTTTTTTTTCTTTCCTTGTACGAAGTAAAAAAGGAAGTATTCTAATCACGAAGAATTTCGGGTATCATATTTCAACGAAAATATCCATTTTGACAGCTATCGAATGCAATTTAACGATGTTTTTACGTGACATCTGTACGTAAGGACCGAGTAAAGGACTCGAGGAGGAAACGATAACGTAAGGACGTAACGTACGTAAGGACGAGGAGCAAACGATTTATAAAACGGATTCAGAGGAGATTTTTTCATGGCGTCTGTACTGATATATGTATCTCACATAACTCAAAAACGAGCAGCCTCAGAACACTGAAATTTTGTATATAGGACTGCTATAACATGTAGATGTGCACCTCCTAGTTTGGTTGCAATCGGCCTCACCAAAAGTATATATATCCACTCTATTAGTCGGCTCAGTGAGCGCAGTTTCTTTATTCTTATATGTTTGTATAATGCATTTTTTGCTTTAAAAATGTTCAATTATGATGTTCTTATCTTCCAGTTGAAGTTTTTTAATGCCTTTAGTTAACCTGAATGCAATAGCTGTAGATTTATCAACAATTTAAAAGTTGTTGAATTGTGGCTAAGCCTACTTTTTTACCATAGCAACCATATTTGTTTACATTTGAAACTTAGCAGAATAGTGGATTTGTTGCCCAGCTAGAGAAACTAAGCTTTGCAACAACAAAGTAACGTCGTCTTTTATTATTGCGAATTAAATTATGCTTAGTCCATTCTGGAATTATTATGTAAGTTATTAAATTATCCCATATATTGAATCAGTATAGCGTCCACAACAAATTAAGTCAGTTTCAACGCTTTCAGTGTCTTTTTGCCGAGTGAGACCAAAAGTAATGCGTTTCTGCATCGAAAAATTGCCTTCTTCCCTTGGCTTATAAGGTATTTCCCCCGCCTTCTTCGCATGCCTTCGTGGTGTAGTGGTCTGCATGCTCGACGCGTAACCGAGAGGTCTGTGGTTCGATTCCCGGCGAAGGCGTTGCTCATTTTTCATGTCTCCTGCTCCGAAATAACCTAATGTCTCTACACTGGCGCCCGAACTAAAAAGGTGGTGGATGATGATTCTCCACCACCGTGATTTGGCGATTGGGTCCCAAAAACCCCAGTCACCCTTTAAAAGGGGGAGTATATAAGGTATTTCCCCCGCCTTCTTCGCATGCCTTCGTGGTGTAGTGGTCTGCATGCTCGACGCGTAACCGAAAGGTCCGTGGTTCGATTCCCGGAGAAGGCGTTGCTTATTTTTCACCTCTCTTGCTTCGTAATAACCTGATGTCTCTACAGGCTGAATTCCTTGTTTTTGCATAGAAACTGTAATTTGTAAATAAAATTTGTTTAATTGTTTTAACTGTATTTTCTGTTTTATGTTTTTCTATATCTTTCAATTTTTAATATAGATATTTTGAGTTCGTATGTATTTTTGCCTTGTCGCGAAGTGAGAACTAAATTAATTGAATGAGAAATATATCTAATGAAATTCGAGGAAATAAGTTTAAACGAAAGGCAGCAAAAAATGCGTGTAATAATTTAATATTCCGTACAAGGAAGTGATGTGGTGTACATATCAGATTTTTTATTCAAAGTTATTTAAACAAAAATTAATGTTACCTGTTTGAGCACTTTGTTTTCAGTTTAGTAAGCGCTGTACAAAGCATAAATTTACACAATTTAAACCAGGATTTTGTTTCTTCTCGGGAAAAAATAAGAAAAAGGCTAAAAAAACTCTGACGTTTGCCATAATTAAATTTTCGAAATATGACAAACTTCCGCGTCAGTCATCAAGCAGTTGAATGGAATCTATAGACTTAAAAATTATTTTTTCTTCCGGACGCAGAAAAATTATTTCTTCTGAAGAGTTATTCTAGGGTACTTAATGTACTGATTATCTTAAAAATTAATTTTGAAAGTATTTAATAAATCGTGTTATCTCGCTTCTTGTAAATTATAATTTAATAATCTATAATTTTAAATGGAAATATTTTATAGTTCTTTTCCATACTGTATTTCGTAGTAATTTTAAAGACCCATTGTCTGCTTTTAAAGGCATAAAAAGCTAAAATCAGAAGATAACATTTTATTCCTGCTTCTAATATTGTATTGTTGCGGCCGTATTGGTTCGAAATAGATTGAATGCACACAGAATTGATGATAACTTGGTAAAATTTATTTTACCGAAAAAAAAAAAAAAACACTTCAAAGTTTAGGAAGTTTTCACAAAAATACTCGTACGGCTATTCACAGTATCACAATACATTCAATAATTCAAGTTATACATTCAAGTTATAAGAACATTAAACACAAGGCAGTGGAAAGTGCACCTAAAAGGCAAACCTCTCTCGGGTATCTCTATACCCCATAGTTACTCCAAACTAACAACAACTACCACTAACTAGTCTAGTTTAGTCTTTTACATATGGCCGAGAATGTCGCAAAGCAACGTGTCCGGCTGTGTCAGATAATGCCAAGTTGGCCAACATGTAAAGATCATCGTTTGCTGTCTCTGAGAGGAAAACTTATAGAAGAGGAGATTTTAAAAAAATTTGTATATTTAAAATACGTGTACATATAGTATTTTAAAATATATAGCTACTACTAACTGATGCTCTCTTCGGTCTTATATAGTTTCCCCCCGGCTGCCGAGGAATCTCTGGTGCTTCTTGAAATTTATGGAAGGCATATGAGGGCCGGATACGGTTGTAGTTATATAGTAAATTAATTACAGTTATTCAATTACAATACCTATTACAATTATACAAGGGCCGGACCGAAACGCCAAATTTGACGACTTTTGGAGATTTCTCACCAAATTTGAGGGAAAAAATTAGTTCAAAAAACCATCGCCAACTTGGCGATATCTAGCTAGTTTAGCGAGATAAGCCATTTACTCAATGTTGAATGGACTTGCCCCTGTATTGTTAACTTTTCCACTAAGCATCTTCTCTTTAGATTTTCATGTTACATTATAAAAAAAATCTTCTCTTTAAATTTTCATGTTTATTAAAAAAAAAAACTGAGAAAAATAATTAAATATTGGAGAAGGATTTGGAGACTCCTTGAAAATGGAGAGAAGTTATGCCTTTTATGTCTCTGCGAAAATAAAGTCTTGTAGTATAAACATACTTTGCCGTAATTAATCCGTCAACTAGCTTTTTGTGTGCACCTGACCAAAGCCTAACTTTTAAAGAAAGGTTGTTAAAAAAATTTATATCATTTTCATATACATAATTTTAGTACATGTTAAAAGACCCGATTTCTGAAATTTGGGAAACCTGTCTGACTACTCTGAAACCACATCACAGCAACGGTAGAGAAGTTCTTCGGTAAATATCAGTACTTCCTACGCTTCTTACGCGCTAAAAGAATGAGTATTAAAATTACTACTAACATTCGTTAGTTACATGAGATAAATACGGCTCCTTATTTGAGGACGCAGTCACGTGTGTCGTTGCTGGCAAAAATAAGTTTCTGAAAAAAAAAATTTACCTTATAGAGCATTTGAGCGTGTTATTAACAGTTACGTTTCATTGAAAATGACCAATGTGAAAGAAACTGGTCTATTTTAATCCTCTGTAGGAAATGGGGGTGGGAGGGACTGATATTCTGAGAACTTGTGTTAAGGTTGCATCCGAACTCACGCTTTTGAAATACAATTACTCAGCAAATGTTTTTGCTACTGAAATGTTGGGATCGGCTTCTGTATATTGTTGGGATCGAATCTATATGAGTTCAAATTGATTTACAAATAATTCAGTCATCTCGCTTAATCTTACTTTGAATTATTAATTGAAAAATGTTAGTAATTCGAATACTTACAATTAGTTTAAAACATTATTTTTTATTTTATTTAATCCTAATATATATTAATCAAATTCTCAATATTCGTATCCAACTCGGAATTACTAACAATGCTCCGAAATCTATCTTTGGAATGGCGTCGTCCTCTGTGGTATCATTAACATCGTCATCACCTTCCTCTTAGGTAATGTCATCAGTTCCACGTCTATAGCAATATTAATGCAATATATTTTGAACCGCAGGACGGTGGGCCGAACCTAGCAGGGGGAAAGATAGTGCACAGCACGTGGGTGGCCAAATTTAAGGGCGACGAAATGATTATCAAACATATTATATTTCTGTAAAAAAAAGAGCGGCCAATTTTAATTTGCACATGGGTGGCCGATGGTCTAGGATCGGTACTGGCTGAACGATCATTTCAAATGACTGAAAACTTGACAATCACCTTCAGTTCGTCTGTTGTATCTATAGCTAAGTTAAGTAACCAATTATTTGAACTTCTGGTACTATATAACAGCTTCTGCTTTTTTTAGACACAGAAGAAAGCGGAAGTGTTTTTCTCCTGATGAATACGCTTCTGTAAAATGAAGTTTGCGTCAGTTAATGTATGTTTCTCCTGCACTCAGATATATAACTAGGTTTATAAAGCATATATATGAAGTTTAAGTTCGGCTTATGTATGGATTTTCAATTTTGGATGAATTTTTGCTCCAAAATGTTACTTCTCAGCTTGTATATGGATCGATTTATACTTGAAAATAAGCAGTATTTAATATACTCGTATATACACCTTGCGCGCGCACATACACACACACACACACAAAGGGCGTACACAGTTCTATATCTCCCGTTCTATTGGGCCGAGTGACAAAATTTAACTCACGTTTTTCGTGTTTCGAAAGCACGACTTAGTATCTATATTAGATTTATATATAGTATTGTTCTAACATAAGTATTTTAACGAAAAATCTTAACTTTTTCTAAATCATCGTACTTGATAAATCCAATTTTCAATCGAAATAACACATTAACTAGAAGTGCAAAAGTACTTTTATACTTAGACATAACAAAAGGTTTAATTAACAGTAAATACAAAGAAAAATCAACGACAAAATTCTAAAATAAAAATTTTCAAAGCAAATTTTTACCTCAAATAATTGAGGATACACCAATGAAATTTTTTTTTAACTACCACTAGATTTTTTTTCTGCTTGCTACTATCATAATCTAAGTTTGGCCAATTTTATCTTTAACTTTTTCGACTGTTATTTTTGTCTTTTGAAGTTGGTTATGTGAATTTAAAGTCGCAATTTTAAATGCAGAATGGCTTCTCGGAGAGAGACCAGTATTTATGTAAGAAAATTTATATTAAGGTTATTTAAGAAAGGAAAATCTTATCGTGAAATAGCTGAAATTGTCGGTAGAAGCCACTCGTGTGTACAGAAAATCATTGGAAGATTTAAAAGCGATGGATTAATTGAAAATAAAAGTGGAAGAGGAAGGAAAAGTATTCTGAGTGATGTAGCCAAAAGGAAAATTTTGAAAAATATCAAGATTGATCCTAAACCAAGTGCAGTCAAATTAGCTGCAGAAATTCTCGAATAATGTGCAGAAGTGTAAGTGCTGAAACTGTGAGAAATTTGATTAGACATGCTGGATATAGCAGTCGAGTAGCTAGAAAAAAACCATTTATAAGCTTACAAAATCAGAAAAGCGTTTGGAGTTTGCAAAAACTCATCAGTTGAAGACAGATAACTTTTGGAAGAAAGTCATATTTAGTGATGAAAGTAAATTCAACATTTTTGGAAGTGATGGTCGTCGCACCGTTTGGAGAAGGCCGAACACCGCTTTGGATCCAAAACATTTACGTCCTACAGTTAAACATGGTGTGGCTCCGTCATGGTTTGGGGTTGTATGGCTTCAAATAGGGTAGGAAATTTAGTTTTTATAGATGGCATAATGGATCATAAACTTTATATATATATACTCCACAACAATCTTAAAGAAGTGCAAAAAAATTGGGTTTAGATGGAAATTTTATATTCCAGCACGACAACAACCCCAAACACACGGCACATAATGTCAAAATGTGGTGTCTTTTTCATTGTAAACAGCAATTGAAAACACCACCACAGTCCCCTGACATCAATGTCATAGAAAATTTGTGGGCCACACTCGAAACAGCGGTCCAAAAACACCAATTAGGAACAAAGCCCATTTAAAGCAAGGGTTACAAAAAGAATAAAATATCTCCAGATATTGAAAAGTATTCTGAGTGATGTAGCCAAAAGGAAAATTTTGAAAAATATCAAGATTGATCCTAAACCAAGTGCAGTCAAATTAGCTGCAGAAATTCTCGAATAATGTGCAGAAGTGTAAGTGCTGAAACTGTGAGAAATTTGATTAGACATGCTGGATATAGCAGTCGAGTAGCTAGAAAGAAACCATTTATAAGCTTACAAAATCAGAAAAAGCGTTTGGAGTTTGCAAAAACTCATCAATTGAAGACAGATAACTTTTGGAAGAAAGTTATATTTAGTGATGAAAGTAAATTCAACATTTTTGGAAGTGATGGTCGTCGCACCGTTTGGAGAAAGCCGAACACCGCTTTGGATCCAAAAAATTTACGTCCTACAGTTAAACATGGTGGTGGCTCCGTCATGGTTTGGGGTTGTATGGCTTCAAATGGGGTAGGAAATTTAGTTTTTATAGATGGCATAATGGATCATAAGCTTTATATAGATATACTCCACAACAATCTTAAAGAAAGTGCAAAAAAATTGGGTTTAGATGGAAATTTTATATTCCAGCACGACAACGACCCCAAACACACGGCACATAATGTCAAAATGTGGTGTCTTTTTCATTGTAAACAGCAATTGAAAACACCACCACAGTCCCCTGACATCAATGTCATAGAAAATTTGTGGGCCACACTCGAAACAGCGGTCCAAAAACACCAATTAGGAACAAAGCCCATTTAAAGCAAGGGTTACAAAAAGAATAAAATATCTCCAGATATCACCAAAAAATTGGTCGAATCGGTACCAAGACGTTTGGAGGACATTATAAAAGCCAAAGGGCATGCAACCAAATATTGACACCGTCTTTGTATGTGATATATCACAAAAATTTCATTGGTGTATCCTTAATTTTTTGAGGTAAAGATCTGCCTATGTTTATTTCAAATACTAGTGAAATTTTTAACTTTAGATATTTTTTTGTTTTTTGGAAGAAAGTCATATTTAGTGATGAAAGTAAATTCAACATTTTTGGAAGTGATGGTCGTCGCACCGTTTGGAGAAGGCCGAACACCGCTTTGGATCCAAAACATTTACGTCCTACAGTTAAACATGGTGTGGCTCCGTCATGGTTTGGGGTTGTATGGCTTCAAATAGGGTAGGAAATTTAGTTTTTATAGATGGCATAATGGATCATAAACTTTATATATATATACTCCACAACAATCTTAAAGAAGTGCAAAAAAATTGGGTTTAGATGGAAATTTTATATTCCAGCACGACAACAACCCCAAACACACGGCACATAATGTCAAAATGTGGTGTCTTTTTCATTGTAAACAGCAATTGAAAACACCACCACAGTCCCCTGACATCAATGTCATAGAAAATTTGTGGGCCACACTCGAAACAGCGGTCCAAAAACACCAATTAGGAACAAAGCCCATTTAAAGCAAGGGTTACAAAAAGAATAAAATATCTCCAGATATCACCAAAAAATTGGTCGAATCGGTACCAAGACGTTTGGAGGACATTATAAAAGCCAAAGGGCATGCAACCAAATATTGACACCGTCTTTGTATGTGATATATCACAAAAATTTCATTGGTGTATCCTTAATTTTTTGAGGTAAAGATCTGCCTATGTTTATTTCAAATACTAGTGAAATTTTTAACTTTAGATATTTTTTTGTTGATTTTCGTTATTTTTACTGTAAATTAACCCTTTGTTACGTGTGAAAATAAAAACACGTTTTCTCTTCTAGTTAATGTGTTATTTCTATTGAAAGTTGGATTTATCAAGTGAAAGTAAGGTGTATCCTCAATTGTTTGAGCCACTGTATGTCTGGCCAAATAAACAGACTGTCTCAAGAGTAAAATGCGATCTTTCTGTAGCATGCGCTGAACTATGTTGAATGCCTAGTTCTCTTCTGATCAGAAGTCAATGATTGTCCACCTCTAAGCTGAATGTGGATCTTGGCATCAATCAGCAGTGTTCTTCAGCCCAATTTCTGCGATGCTGGAAGGATATTAGGAAACAAATAACTACTGGCTTTCGTCTTTACAATACACATGCGTGAATGTGTCTGCAAAAGTTCTTCTTTGCAAATGGGAGGCAATTTGACTAGTAAGACTTGTTGAGGATTTGTTGATAAATAACAGTCGTCATTTGGAAAGGTACGCTGATTAACCTTGACCAGGGTATCTTCGAACACTTTCCGTCTATTGGAACCCACTCCACAAACGTACAATCACACTTCGGCTCATTCTCGAGTGGCAGTAGCTGCGATTTGTTGATTTCGATTATATTCCAACTTTCCAGTGTTTAAGTATCACTTCCAATAAATAAGTGATACTTGGAAAACACAATTTGGATGACAAAGACAAGCATTACTAGTGCTTCATCTGCGACAAGCAGTTCAAGAATAGTATCTTGACATCACAAATTTTCCACTGAGAGCGTCTACTAGTGCATCTCAGGGTAGGTTATAATTGCCCTGACGGTGAACTGAATTTCGGCTTTTGTATGGGGTGGAGCTAATAGGTAGGAAAGAACTGAAGCATTTAGGCAGCCGGGCATTCATGAATACCCCTAGCTGTGGTAGATCTGCCAGTATTTTCCAAAAATTGGCGAAGATCATACAGTAGTGAGATCTCTGAGCAGAATAATTAATGGTATTAATAGATAATCTTCAAATAGAGACCTTGCTAGTAACTAAGCTTTTCAAGCCTCTGAATTTCTGTAGAGAAAAAAAAATACTATTCATTAATTCTGTTCAGATTATTTTTAGATGCTCAAATTGAGTCTTTGTGAAATGCAGTGTTCCTAATGAAGTACGGAATACATATAATAACACTCATAATTATATTCTGTAGCAATATAAGTAACAGTAACTTCAGTAGTAACTGAAGCTCAAGGTGGAGATTCATATGTAATAATAAGCTTTATCTCGGTAATATAGATATGCCGCTTACACTCCAGATCAAATGGGCAATTAGTTCCTGTCAGTGGTTTCATCTTGATTATTATTCCACATGCCTTGCCTTTCACATCATTTATGTAATCATTTTATGTGTATTGTTTTTACAATAATCACTTTTATGTAATTTGCTTAATTAACCATCGGTACAGCTTCCCCACTGAGGGTGACTTCGTTAGTGGTGATGGCATTCTACTTGTGTTTGCGGATAGCAAAAAGTTCAGATTTTTCAGTATCCTCATCGAAGTTGTCATCATCGATACAAATCTACTATGAGAAATATTTTATGTTTGACTCTTTCGGTCGCGAAGTTTGATTTTACGGATGTTGACGCTATCATCGACGTAAACAAGCAGTCGGTGTGGGTCTGTTGACCGAAGTCTGGAAAACTGTCTGTCCTTTTAAGCACTATGCCCAGTACAGAATAAAATGGCTTCAAGAATGAAATCGTGAGAGTCTCCTGTCCTGATTTTTCTGAAAAATTGAACTACTGTTAATTTGATTTACTCGAAAATATTTATTTTCGCGAAAGGCTGAAATCAACTTTATCGTTTCTTTTTTAATGCTTAATTTGATAAATTTTTAAACGAATATGTTTTGCCAGATGTAGTCAAAGGCATTGTCCACCTCGAACATGAGGAGCGCCCCAAAATCCTTGTTATGCATTGTAGCTGTAATGAACTTACTTATTATATTTTGTAAGCCATTCGGAAAGTCCGGAAGTTTGTGTAAGTAAATACTTAGTCTGCTCAGAATAATGCATGCCAGAAACTTTCCTAGTGAAGAAAGGCTTGTAACGGTTTAGGTCTGTAACTGTTTGCGAGTTCCATATTCTTACGCGTTTCGAAATAGAGGATCATATTAGCGGTTTTATAGGCCATTAAGAAATATCTTCTGAATAAGCAAGTTTTTAAAATGTTACACAGTTTGGCAAGTGCTTCCCGGCCATGATAACCATGTTTTTATTTATGTAATCAATACACAGGCTCTTAATGATATCTTGGATGTCTTCCGGAGTCGCAAATTTAGGGTAATTGATAAGGCATGGCAGCAGAAGTTTTGGCTTTGTCATTCTCTAGGTAGACATATTTGTGTTGATCTGAATGGGTTTGCTAACTTGAGTATTTCTTTTTAATCTCCTGATGAATGATAAGAACGAACCATCTTTCAAGTTTAGGTTTTCAGCCTTACAGTACATTTTTCCATTTTCATGCTGCTTAAATTATTCTTTGATTTTTTTTTTTTGGTTGAGTGAATTAATTATAGCTTTTATTCATGGATTCCAGATCCTGTTATTATTTTCTCAGCCTTGTAGAGCCTAATGTTATTTCTTATGTGAGAAGGTAATTCGTATGGCTATATCTTCATTCCCAATTCTGGTCATACTGTCACAAAAGTTTCGCAGATTGATTGTCAACTTATTGATGGCCCTGTTAGTATCATCTATGTTTAAATAACCAATGTGAGGGAGGGTCTGATAAGGAGGTTGTAATATAATCTTCAGTCAGCATTTTATTTTGTTCATGGTTCTCTGCTTTATTTTGTTCACGTGGCATCTTCTCAAAAGGAAACTACTGGGAGTTGATCCGAAGTAAAAGCTTCTTCATCCTCTAGAGCTATAAGAAATCTGGTAGAAGGTATGACTAAGGCTAGAATGACCGACTTCCCACGGTTACAAAAAAAGAAGGTTGGTACCTGCGGCACTTGTAATTGAAAAAGAACTGATGCATTGTTCCATTTAGATTAATGGAATTGAATTTCCAGTTTTAATGTGTAAAATCTCCGTCCACCACATTTGGATGTAAATTAACCGTCAGTTCTGTAAATTAGCTGAAGTTAACTGATTATCTGGGGGACTGTAAACAACACAGAAGGCGGTAGCGCCATACGTTTGCAATGTTACCGAGAATTTCAATCTTATCATTTCGAATTGTCCATAGATTCTTTTGTTATCGTTTCGACTTGTCCATAGAAATAAATAGTAAACAAATAAATAATAATAATAATCACTAGATGAGATATTCTCTTTCACATATATGGCTCTGTATCGGAGTCTATCTTATCTGTGTGGATCAGAATTGGCTGTATTAATATCGATAGAGAAAGAGACGTGAGTTACAGTAATAGTACTGATATCAAGGTACTTTAGGATTATGATGTTGTAAAATCCCTCAAGTTTCCGATTCATACTTTGTGCATTCCAGAAGAGAGTCTTCAGTAGAAAAAAGTTCATCTGGGGTGTATTACTCACTATTGATGGTTTCGGGCATCTCCGACAAAAATAGAATGAAACAACCACCCTTTTTTCATCACTTTCCCATCGACGTTATTTTTGCTAATCTGCATTTCGAACTGTTTTCTACAGCTGCATTTTCATTATTTACAAGGATCTTTTTGTGCAGGCAATTCAGTAACATTTTCCTCAACTGCTTTAAATTAAATTGCTTGACAAGGTTGTAAGGTTTTAGTTAAACTAACCAAGTTTATTTTAATTTAAATCTTTTCTATCTCCTCTCTGCTCAAACTTCCTGTCAGAAGAAGCGCGCGTTTTTAGCTTATGCTAATTTTTGAAGTTCAGCCAAGCACTATTTAAGACAGAGGTAGAAACCTCTCGGTGTGTGAGAGCTTTGCCTCAGATCACGGTCACGCTGCTCAACGTTCGCCTGACCAGCTAGCAGTTTAAATTTATAAGCCATAGTGCTTACTACGTGATTGCTTTGTAAAATAAATTAAAGTGCGGTAGTATTTAGTATATCTTGCTACGCACCCTTTTCGGTAGAGGCCAACTTCCGCGAATTGCTCTGCGAAGCAAAGTTTAATTTAAGTTCTATTTTAATTTATTTAAATTTATTTGATTGTTAAGTTCGACCAAAGTGTGGTCTGTTACGTTCTGTATCTCTCCCGAATTGGGAGGTTTGTATTTAATAGTGAGTGAATAAAAGAGGATTTCAAATCCCTTCACGTGCAGTTATTCTCCAGCCCAGCAGTTACATCAGAACATAGCGTACCTTCCGCTCCCTGTTCCAGTTCAGGACTTAGAATTTGAGGATAAGAACCTTGTAAGTAATTCACCATGTTTGCAAAGAGTATGCACAGAACACTAAGTCCTGATAGTGGCGCATGTCCTGATAGTCATACTAAAGTTGTTTTCCTTCCAGATTTTGCTGGAAGGAGTAAGACTGTTTGAAGAATAAGACTTGAAAAAAAAAATGTTGAAGATTGTTGTTCCAGAAAATTTCGTCTGTAATTTACACAAACATATATTACCTTGTAAGAGTTGGCCTAAGTTTAGAACAGTGAAATTTTCGACTATTTAGAATTGCTAGTTTTCAACATGGTCCGTTTGGACCAAAGTAGTTTAACTATCGCAATTCTGGCGGGAAGTTTGTAAGGTTTTAGTTAAACTAACCAAGTTTATTTTAATTTAAATCTTTTCTATCTCCTCTCTGCTTCAACTTCCTGTCAGAAGAAGCGCGCGTTTTTAGCTTATGCTAATTTTTGAAGTTCAGCCAAGCACTATTTAAGCCAGAGGTAGAAACCTCTCGGTGTGTGAGAGCTTTGCCTCAGATCACGGTCACGCTGCTCAACGTTCGCCTGACCAGCTAGCAGTTTAAATTTATAAGCCATAGTGCTTACTACGTGATTGCATTGTAAAATAAATTAAAGTGCGGTAGTATTTAGTATATCTTGCTACGCACCCTTTTCGGTAGAGGCCAACTTCCGCGAATTGCTCTGCGAAGCAAAGTTTAATTTAAGTTCTATTTTAATTTATTTAAATTTATTTGATTGTTAAGTTCGACCAAAGTGTGGTCTGTTACGTTCTGTATCTCTCCCGAATTGGGAGGTTTGTATTTAATAGTGAGTTAATAAAAGAGGATTTCAAATCCCTTCACGTGCAGTTATTCTCCAGCCCAGCAGTTACATCAGAACATAGCGTACCTTCCGCTCCCTGTTCCAGTTCAGGACTTAGAACGTAAGGATAAGAGATGCACAGAACACTAAGTCCTGATAAGGTTAATTGAGCAGTGTGTATGGCAAATTATGAAAGGCTTCCTTTTAAAAGGAAGAATGGAAGAATAACTTTATGATAAGACTGAATTCTTTGCATTCCGATGATTAAATTAGAATTTAGTAAAACAAATTTTGTACTGATTTAATGATTTAACGCATAAAGCAAGCATTTGTTAGGCATCCGCTAGACTAACAAGGAATACACTTTTAAGTTTACAAGTCCGCCATATATATTTTTGAATCACAACAAACATAGTGGTGCTTGCGTGACAACCGTCAGTTATATTCTTAATACTTTTATTGTGCAGCAACATGGAGTTGTCCACGTCACGCTATTTCTAGGAAAAGCACCGGGAAAAACGAAAAGAAATTTAGCTCATTTGGATATCTCTAGGGTGCACTGTGAGGGAACTATATTGCAGGCTTGCTATTTTAGTATTAATAATAATTATTTTAAGGATTAACCGCGAGAAATAATCACGTTTTGGAGTTTTCGATAAGAGGAAAACTTGATGTTGCTCTTGCTCTTAAATTTTAATATCAGAACTCATTATTGAGTGTTGGCTAATTCATTTATACATGATTTGACGCCTTAAAATTGGAAATTCTGCTCATATTTGCATCGAGAGGAATTTATCTGCACCGTACTAAAAATTTGCTCTTTGCATCTGAGATGTACAAATCTTCTGGGCAAATTGTCCCTTTGGAATAATAAAATAAATGATTAATTAATATAAATTACCGTATAAAGTACAGTAAATAAATAAATGAAAACGTTATACAGCTCTACAGAAATATATAAAAAATAAATTACGAACAAATGTGTGCTAATATTTATCTAAGTTTGTTACAACATCCAGTTTTGAAATCGCTTCTAGACATATAATATAATCCAGGAGATTCAAGATAAATGTAGACTGAAATTGATCAATGTGGATTCAATTGATTGGAACTGATGACTGAAACTTGGATAAAATGGATAGCTGAAAACTGAGGTAAAGCGAAAAGACGTTGTGATTTGCGATTTAAATTATGAATGCGAAATTTTACGCTTATTTCTGTGCAGATTCTTACATCGTGTCCCATTTCGGGCTTTCTGAAGGTATTAACAAACATCGTGCCACTTCAAGCCTTTTCTTATCCTTCTGAATGTGTCTGGATGAGAATATCAAAAGTGGTATCATTCCAGCCTCTCTGTTTTTAACCTTTATTATATATATTTGGTGGAGAAAGGCGAGGATTAGATGTTCATTGAAAGAGGCTGTATTAAATAAAGCCAGTATTCTTTTCGTTTAGAACTTTGTTCGGTATTAAGTATATCTCTCAAGGAAAACCACGCTTTTTACATGAAAATGGCTGAAATTAAATTCTTGTGAATTTCAAACAGCAAACCATCTGTAATGTTTAAAAGATATAAAACGTCTGTAATATTTAAAAGATATAATTTAAAATAAAAACATACATTTTGGAAACTCGAGATGGAGATGCCGGAAAGCAAATTGCTTCTGTAGTTTTCTGCTCGATGAAAGCAATACTATGTTAAAAGGGATGAATATTTCTGTGTTTCGATTGTGTCTAAACTAAAAGTTCTGAAATGCGTTGATCTATGCAAGAAACGTACTGGATCAGAATCAACCTCCTTATCGAAAATGTATAAGACCCATTTTGGTCCGGATTAGACTTCATAACAGACATGTTGGAATCGGATTTTTGAAGCCATGTTTCTACAGTCTTTTAGGATTCTCTACACTAAGTTTTAGGATTTTCGACTGTATTGCAAACAAAATAAAATCTAGTGTTTCCATTTAGCTATCCAAAGTATTTCTTCATTAGTGACGAGGGTGAAACAGACAAAATATTAGTTAGTATATGTAACGTATAACGGATTAAAATCTGTAGGTAAAAGCAAATATTGCTATGTTGTGAAAGTGTTAAGAAATGTATTCCCCACCTCTCAAACAGAAGGCTGTAATTTCCATTTTAATGAATGCTTATGAAAAGAAGTATAACGTCTAGATCGGACTACTCAATATAGAAAACACGACAGCGTAAAAATGTGCAGTCGTATATTCGCTTCCTTAGACCACTTACCCCCCCCCCCACACACACACAAAGCAATGGAACTGAAAGCAATGGAAGATTCTCATTGCATCTGATCAAACTGAGAAATTTAACCACTATGTAGCGCATAATAAATCTCTGAAAGATTGCTACGGGAAAATGCATAGAACGACAAATACTTTTGAAGGCTAGCATGTTAATCTAAATAATGTCATAAGAAAATCTCACCCAAATTTTTTGAAGAGCTCATACTAAAATTAAGAGAAAACACTCATTATTACGATGCTGTGTTGAATAGAGATGAAAATTCCTTTAAAAAGAGGCAATGAAAATGTATACCAAGTTAGAAGAAGCCATGAAAGCAAATATTAAGGATTTTGCACACAATGAGTTCGCTATTGGACTTTCCTTGCGAACATCGAGTCATCTTCTACATTGGCAGTATCTGAATTTTTTAATAAAATATTGCTTTAATTTGAAACATAAATAATTTTCCATTGTATTCTATCCCTATATTCCTTTAAAATATCATAAGAAGTGTAATTTTTTGTAAACTCAGATAATAAAAAATAGTAATCCAACATTAGATTATTTAACATCGTTTGAGTTTCCTTTTCTATGCAAATATGCAAACATTTATGCATATATTAGTGAATTTTCATTAAGATGCTATATTTTTTATTAATTTTAATACTATCATACTAATCGTAAAATGAATAAATTTAATGGAAACGCTGATAGTTTTTTGCAGCTACTTTAAGCGTACGAAAAGAGTCATAGCCTCCGTGTAAATAGTGTACAGTAATTCTGCTCGATAGATGGCCGCAAAATAGTCCATTTCCGTATGTGTGGTTGAACGTTCTTTTCCACGATGAAAGTTACATTTTTAAAAATCTGTATAATAATGAATCTTTATAGAAAACTTTGATAGCAGTATCCCTCACGGTTTTTATGATTCTTTAGAACATTCTATTTTAATACAGATTTCAACGTTAAAAAATAAATAAAAATAACTTGAGTTTTGCTTTTCTTTTTTGCGATATATCAGTTGTTATACAGCTAATGCGTACAATAACTCTAAAATTCAGTATGTGGGCCATTCGATAAAATTTCAGTAAAACTGTTTTACTTCACGCTAATAATAAAGCCCCCCCCTTATGTGCAGGTAATCCCCGCTTCTTTTCCGTGTTGTTCTATAAGCATTAAAAGGCTGGTTGTTCTGCATTTTCTTGATCCAGCCTGCCAAAGTGCTTCCTTAGTCCAATGACACCTTCTGTCAGAAAAACCTTGATACATAGGCTTTCACATACATAGAGGCCATTCAATTTTTTCGAAGCGGGAAATATCAGTTGTCCCATCGCCAGGATCCGAAACAGTGATTTTTCTAGTTGTCTGCTGCACATTGCTAATAACTGATGTACCAGGAGCATGTACAAAGAAATGCGATATGTTTTACATTCTCCCGCCATTTAAAAAGCGACTTGGGAGAAACACGACATTCAATCTACCATATACAGACCATGAAGAATTACCTTCCTCTGTATTTTAGTTCAGGCTTCATTGTAGACAGCATTAAATGGGAACCTGAAAATGTTGTATATCATTTGTGCCCTCGCCGGGATTCGAACCACAGGTCTTCTAACAGCTAGCTGGACGTGCTGACCATTTTAACAATATGAGAGCATGCAGACGGAATTTAGACAATTCCTTGCGCAATATCCATGATAGAAAAGGTCTTTGCATTATTCTTCTATATTCTGTTTGGATATATGAGATTTTATTTAAAATTGCTATAAATCCCAATAGCAATTTTTGGCAAGATATTTCTGCAATTTTTTCTAATAACCTTTTACGAAAAGAATTAAAGCTATCAGTATCAAAGAAAAAGATAAACAGTTTAGCCTCAATAGCCTACTTTTCGGAGTGGGCTACAAGGGCATATTGCGTGTATCAAAATTAAATTTTCCCATAATCTAGATATATGAGAGATGGCCATCTGAATTAAATAATTAAGTTTGTAAAGAAATTTCTTAAAGAATTATCCCATTCTTCCCTGTATCCTGTCGTAGTGTAAATCCAGCTATAACCTGTTAATTTAAAATAGACATTTCAAGGTCTTTCCCCATCCGACTTGCCCCGTAACCAAGGTCATGATAGCTGCGGCAGATGGTCGAATCCGCCAATTGTTTATTTCCCTATTTCATTTCCGTTTAGCGTGTTTCGCTGTGTGAAAAACGCACAAATGAAGACTAACATGAACTTAAGTCTCCAATAAGGTGAAGAAAATAAGTGCTGCGCGGTGATGACGACACGCGAAAGGAAGGGGGATGAAAACATATTCATGTACTTATATTAAAACAACAGGCTATAATAAGAAGAGGAATTGTAGATTGGATGCCGACGACAGCGCAGTTTCATGTTTCCTGATCCGAAGTATATGATATTCTGAACAACGGTACAACTTTGTACATAGAAAGGGCAGAAACTGGACCGAGTCGAAAAATATACTAAAAATAAAATAAATACTGAAAAGAAAAAAATCTGATCTGTACGTAACTTCCTTGTACGGAATAGTAAATTATACGCACTTTTTGCTCAATTTCATTTAAACTTATTTCCTCGAATTTCATTAGAGATATATTTCTCATTCAATTAATTCTGTTCTCAGTTTGCAGCAAAGCAAAAATACATAAAACTTTAAAATAGCTTCATTAAAAATTGAAAAATATAGGGAAAAAAAAAGCACCAATACAGTTAAAACAATCAAAAAACAATTTTTACAATTAAAATTAGAATTTCTACGCAAAAACAAGCAATTCGGCCAGCAGGCAACAAGGTAGATTTCTCGGTGCACGAAAATGAAAGTTTAATTTTGGTCCCACTCGGCAAAAAGACGCTGAAACTGCAGAAACTGAATTCGCTGTTCTGCTAAGTTTCAAATGGTAAACAAAAATTAGCCTTAGCCGCACTTAAACAACGTTTAAATTGTTATTAATTCTACAACTACTGCATGCAGATTAATTAAAGGCAAAAAAACCTTAACGGGAAGCTAAGAACAACATAATTCAATCATTTTTAAAGCAAAAATTGCTCAATTTACCAAAAGAATAAAATAATAATAATAATAAACAGCTCACGGAGCCGAGTAACAGAATGAGTATATACATATTTATATACTTTTGGTGCGGCCGATTGAATCCAAAAAAGGTTTTGCGCAACTGCATATTATAGCAGTTCTATACACAAAATTTCAACGTTCTGCGGCTACTCGTTTTTGACTTATGCGAGATACATACATACATAGGTACAGACGCCACGAAAAAATCTCTTCTGAATCCATTTTGAATCAGTTTTACAATTCGTTTGAGGAAAAAGAGTCCTTTATTCTGTCCTTACGTACAGATATCACGCAAAAAACATTGTTAAATTGCATTTGATAGTCAAAAAGGATATTTTCGTTGAAATATGATACCTGTAATTTTTCGTGATTACAATTACTTCCTTTACTTCGTAGAAGGAAGTATAAAAAGGGGGACGATAAAGCAAGGCTTCCTGACAGTTAACAGCCAGTACATAGAACATACCGTTTTGGAGCCTGGTTAACAGCAATAAATATTCTTACTTGCGAAGATGATTAACTTAAAGCCGTGCCACTAATATCTCCTAGTAAAATTAACGCAAGACATGGCATATTGACTTCAAAAATGTTGCGGCTAAACAAAATGCGTCTTCCCTACCTAAATGACTTTTGAGAGAGCGTGCTTTATCCCTGCCTGAATGACTTTTGAGAGAAAATCTGGCAGTCAACAATATATGAAACTAATGCCACGTGGGGGGAGGAGAAAGAAAGAAAAGAAAACATGATAGGCGTCGCACCATTTTAACCTCTTACGTTTCTCTGTGCCATGGAACACCATTTTCCAGTCGCACGTGGATTGGATTGCTGGAAATGAGCCATTACCATGACATAAATGCGACAGTTTTATCTAGGCAGACACCCTCGTGTGTTTTGCCTTAGTCACATAACCAAATGCTACAGTCTTGAGCATCATTACCTTTTGAGCGGATATGCACACCTTTTTATGGTGTAACTAGCATAATATTTTATCCACATTCTTAACAACTTAAGTTTTTAGCTGTGCAGTCTTTGATTAGTTTATTGTCTATATCTGAAAGGAATGACTTTTCTAAATTTTCAGGAGGGGGAAGGCGTTGAACGTGCATCCTTCGAGAAGAATGATGTACCGTTTTTATTTTCAATACGATGGATTCGAAAATACTCCTTGATACTTTTCGTGGACTCTTTGGAATTAAAATTTCATTTGGGATTTATTATATTTATTTTATTTATTGAAACCTTCAAGATCTTCTTCGAGGTGTGTAGTTTCGATAAAATCGCGTGCGACGTAAATATACCTTGGTATACGTCGCTTATATACCTATAGAAGGAAATTATGTAATTTCACTGCTGTTAATCTAACGGCTGTAACATAACCATCACCAGTGCCTTCGCTTAGTAAATGTGTAGTCAGCGGTTTATCGCGGATTTTAATGCTGTGAGATGAGAATAGTGCACTTTTAAATACGTAGCAGCAGGTGCACTTTTTGTAGCGCTTGTATTATTTTTATTAAATTACAAGCTAGACTTAAATAAAGACTTAAAGATAAAGTCTATTATTCAAAGAAAAAGTCATCATCAGTACCATTTTCTTCATCTATTCATAGCACACTAAATTCTTTTATAACTGTAACCTGATATATCAAAATCCTGTCATGTATATATTTTTAAAATTTTCTTTAATTCAAAATTTTTCGCTATTGTTATTTTGATATTTTTCTATAAAATTTAATTTTTCCTTTTGAAAAATATTATTATTTAATGCAGTTCATATTTTGAGCTTGTCATGGCATTAACATACCTACAGTGTCCAATACTTGAAGATACCTTACGCTCCCTTCGCCCCACCATCCACTTCCTTGTCGTCTCTATTCTTGTTCTTGTAAGACCAGGATGAGCACCCAGCAAAAATATTTCATAGTAACTTCCGCAAGAAAAGGGTTTTTATTTGTGCCTTTGTTTTGCTCTTTTTAGGGCATTTTAGGATATTTCTATCTTATCATAGGTAATTAATTTAACGTAAAACTGCTAAATTAAAGTATGCCTGACATTTTTAATTGATTAACAATTTAATTACTTTTAATTCTAAAACTTTATTCCAAGAAGGCTATGAAACGTTTTCAGTGCTTTCCTCAGTATTTGCCATTTTCTGTCAGGATCTTCGTAATTGCCTTCAGTAAGCTATGTGATACTAAAAGCAAGTAGCGTTATAATGTAAAAAGGAATCTGATTTTTCATATTTTAAAATTCAACATCATTAAACTTTTCATTACCACACCTTATAAGGTATTTTCTCCCTCCTTTCTGCATGCCTTCGTGGTGTAATGGTAGCGCACTCGGCTGGTATTCGAGAGATCCAGGATCGAGTCCCAGCGACGGCATTGCTTATGTTTCACGTCTGCAGCATCAAAATAATCTAATGATTCTACAGCGGCGCCCGAACTAAAAGAGGTGGTGGATGATGATTCTTCGCCACCAGGATTTGGCGATTGGATCCCCTAATCCCCAGTCGACCTTTAAAAGGGGGAGCGTATAATGTATTTTCTCCCTCCTCTCTGCATGCCTTCGTGGTGTAACGGTAGCGCACTCAGAGCGTATTCGAGAAGTCCAGGTTCGAAACCCGGGGATGTCATTGCTCATGTTTCACGTCTCCAGCATCAAAATAATTTAATGATTCTACAACCTTTAAAATTTATGCATTTGAAAATTTAGGTACGAAATCAATATAGAAGGGGAAGTATTTCACCTTAAAGTATCTTCGTATCTCTTTCTGGAACTTCATTTTTATCTTAACTCATTTAAAAATATATCTTTCACGCTTGGCCTTAGATTTAAATTTTCTTTTTCTGAAAACTGATCATTGTCAGATGAATTTATCTGTTTAATTGGTGTTATTTGTAACATGTTAAGCTTTTATAAAACTTTTCATGATTATTCGCATTTTATTTCCTGGAAATCGAAAGTGATGTTTAACTAAAAGAAATAATATAAATTTGTTTACTCTTTTTGGTAGAGCAAGCGTTAAGAAGGGAAAATGTTCTTTAATTTAGGGATCTTCAAATGCAGTTAAAATTGATTTGCTTCTTAAGCACACACCTTCTACTACGCTCAAAGTCAGATATAAATTTGTACATTAAATTTATGTTATTTTTACTTTTGTTGATCTGGGGGTGGGGAGTACCACCAGGTTTAATGGCAAACGTAAACAATATAAAAAACGCACTAGATCTAGTGCTAACGTACTAGCAGTGGTTATGCTGCCATTAGATTGTAAAATTGCCTTCTCGATAATTTGACCTGCTAGGCGCGTTATTTGCATGTGATTTATAAGTAAGGCTTGCGTAATAACCGAAACCCATGGTATTTCGTGCAACTTTTAAACAGATCTATTGTGAATGAAATATAATGTAACGTTAAAATTTATAGCTTTCTAAGCGAAATCTCTTTGCTCTTGAGGATATACATTTTAAAAGGGAAAATGGTTTTGAAGAGCCGGATTCTTGGCTCAAACTTGAGAGCGAGATTTAAAAGGAATCAAATCCCACTCGAAGAACGCTGAGGATGCAAAGCCAGCGTGAGAAAGTGCCATCTGGCGTTGGCTCCGAACCCTACTTATATGAAAACGATATAACGGGAAAAGTTTCTAGTCTGTTGCATCATTTTTTAAGGTCGGAAATTTATTCTTGCGGCAGAAAAAATTCTCTAAGGCTCGTATTTAAAAAATATTTTAGAATTCTTTAACGTTTTTTAACTACGAAATGCTAAAATTTTTGCTTTGACGAACATTTCTTTAAACCTTTTATTTACATTAAACATGTATAATTTATGCGGGATATTATTAAAGAAGTTTTTGTTACTTAAATTATAGTGGTAGAAGTTCGATAACAGATTTATTTCAAGTGTTTGTAAAAGTTATGTCATTTTCGCTTCACCTTAATTTTCATTCCAAAACGCTAATTAATAACAGAATTCATTGAAATTGTTCTCTGTGTGTTCCTGTTAAACAGTAATTTGGTCCAGATAAATGAAGATAATCCTCTTTGTTTTACTTGTTTAGAATTTGTTTTGGTAGACATCCCAACTAAATATCAAACTTTGCCATTATTTGGATCTGTTGTGGTATAATTGTCGCTTTTAAATGCTGTTTGTCTCGAATAAACGAAGCAAAAACGTTAGGCATTTTATGTATTAGGATTAGTTCCCGTAGATGTTCCTTTTGCTCCGAATAAAAAATTTATTAAATAAACAAAGTGCTGGTCTTTTTAAAGTTTTCGGTCTATTATACTAAATGGCCCATCTATATAAAATAATACTGTGTCCCAAATAAAGGAAGAAAATATGGTCGCTCTATCTATTTGGTCATTTTGTGATAATATCCAGTTCAAAACGGTACATAATCTCAAACCGAAGGAGGAAGAAACTTCTGATCATTTAATCCATCGAAATA
The DNA here is from genome assembly GCA_000611955.2 of Stegodyphus mimosarum. NCBI lineage: Eukaryota > Metazoa > Arthropoda > Arachnida > Araneae > Eresidae > Stegodyphus > Stegodyphus mimosarum. The sequence continues at coordinate 68,856 of KK120715.1, read as the reverse complement.
TTTTTAATTAAAAAAAAAAAAGAAAGTTCTTATCATTCTGTTAGCATTTGACGCATTAGGTTCTTAAGTGTCAGGTTTCAAAATACTGTAGATGTGGATGACCTATTCAATGGAATACAGTTTAATTTACAAAATTGAAGCAACGTGCCCAATTCCCTACCTATTAGATAGATGTCAGCTCTCTAGTTTTTCATGACATCTCCCGTTAAATCCCGAATCTCGTGGTTTTAAATTTTAAGCCTGGAAATTGTATTTCAGCAATAAAAGAAATTTATCTAGCTAATGAAACTTAAATTGTGCAATTTACATTCCTTCACCACTACTGGTTTTCAGCATAATTTTTCTCACATTTTTTGTTATTGTTATTATTATTTTTCATCTGAATTGTCTTAATCTGCTGTATACAAACGTAGAACTTTTTATAAAACCTCAACCAATGTTTAATTTGTTATTAGCCCAGAGCCGCGTTAGCTCAGAAGGTCTATTAATTTCTTTTTGGGCATTTTGCATTAACTCACTATAAAAGTCTGAGTCGCTTTTCTAATTGTTGCCACCAAATATTAGAGACCTGCATTATATTTTATGAAATTAAATAATGAAAAATCTGCAAGAATAGAATGTATGTATGTTTCTCGCACTGTGAAAAAACGATACCTAGAGATATCAAATTCTGAATAACGTAGTCCTTCACTTAAATATGGGCATTTTATTATCTATTTCATATTTTGTAGAACTAAAGAATTTTGATTAACAAACTCAACGATTTTAAAGCGTTTCATTAGCATTAACATCGCGTGCATCTTCAAAAACGGATATTTTAGGTTTCTTTTTTTTTTTTTTTTTTTTTTTGTGATATTGCTGTTGAATGAAATTTTGTGGTTTAAGTACAAAGAACATGATATTTAATAAATAAAAGTAACACACAAAACGTTAAAAAATTGCCCCTTTGGGTGTAATATAAAATCAGAAAGCTTTCAGGTTTTATTATTATTATTATTTTGTTTTACTTCAGTATGTGCTGCATCACTAGTATGTGGTGCACCCCACAGTAAAATGTTATGTACATTATGCATTAATTATTTATTTTATTTTAATCGTGTTTAAAAGTCTTTTGATAATTAAAAAGCTTTTCGTGTTTGTAAAGTCTTTTGATAAATAAAAAGCTTGCTTAAGATTTTCTCTGAAAGTGTAAGAAAATTACAGAATGAAATTTGCCAAAAATCATTCAATATCTGATCAAATATTAATATATTTTACTCCAGAATCATATTATAAATAGCTGAATAACCTAAATGAATTCAAATCAGTTTCGAGTTTTTTCTCCCTTTTAACTGCTACCATTTAGTGCGAAAACCTCCAGGAAATTCCTGGTTTGGGACACGACTACCTCTTATTTTTTCCTATTCCAAAGTTGGTAGACATTGATTTGCTTGTAGATACTAACTGCTAACTCGTCAATAAATGCATTTGAGCAGCGTAAATCTAAAGTGATTGATAATACATTTCAGTAAAGGATTTCGCCTGCAGAGACGAAAGAAAACATAGAATTCAAGTGTATCAGCTAAATAAGTTTCGTCGTGATACGCGAGTTCCAAATTATACTTTTTTGCGAATGCCTCGTGAACAATTTGTCAAACATGTGGGATGTCGAGGCACTTACTCATCAGGGTTCAATTATTGAAATGGGGAAAGTCACGTAAAGTAGAAATGACTTATTCTTTATTCAAGCTATAACAACATTCCTTGCGCAGAAAATGTGCAAAAATGTCGGAAGTATGAGATAGTATGTTAATTACAGTACGTTTAAAAATAGTCAAAAATTAAATCTGTGTTCGCTTAGGTTTCAAATGAATATTTGATTAAGATTAAATTTTGTTTTTAGCTTACCACATATTTTTGTGTATATTCAGCGAATTTTGAGCAAATGTTTTGCTGCTGAAGTTTAGGAATGGGCTTGTATATTACTTCAAAATTATTTTAAAATAATTTGATCACAAAAATGGTAGTATTGATTAAATTATTGAAAAAATATTATTTTTTTTTATTTAATCCTAAGATATATTAATCAAATTTCTTAACCTTTTAAAGGTCGAATTCAGATCCAGGATTATTTTTAATTACGTTTTTGACTATTTTTATCTCCATCGTGCGAGACTGTGTATCGGAAATTCTAAAGATATGCTCATTTTAAAATTATTTTGCGATATATCTCTTAAACTGAATTTTGTGGTTTAAGTGCGAAGAACGTGATATTTAATAAATAAAGGTAACTCACAAAACGTTAAAAAAAACCGCCCCTTTGGTTCCCCCCCCCCCAAATGGGTACTTACTAATATGGTGGCAGATAGCTAACAATTTGGATCTATCTTTTAAAAGAAGAGAAAGATGGCGGATTGTGCTATTTTTCCATCAGACTTCATGAAATCTTTAATTTTTCATTTTCATGCTGGCGGCACCTCTTATCAAATAAAAATATTCTCCCTTTCAGTTGTGGTTTATTTCTTTATTTTGCTTTGAATGTAGAACTTTTTCAGCAAAAAAGTTGTGACGAAGTATGGGTGTCTTGAAGCACTTTGTTCTGTTGCCTTTTGAAGCTGTTGATAAGATTTTAAAAGTTGATGATAAGATTTTTCAGCTATAGATAAGGCAAACAATAATGATATTTGTTTTCATATCCACATGCTTACCTGTAACACATACATACGCACTCACACACACAGACAAACACACACAAAGTAATAATAAGAAAAAGAATTTATAAATGCTTGGCCATTAAAAAGTGCTCTTTATTAATTTTCAACGATTCTGTTAAGCATGACCACAGGTTTATGTCGTAATTGAGTGCAGAGTCGCAATCATATAATTTTAATCTTATTCAGATTTCCATTGTTTCTTGTCTTTTACTTTATTTTTTACTAATCAGCTGGGTTTTTAGTTTGCATCTTTTCTATCTCTTCTGACTTAGTGACGTAGCTCGTTCCCTCTAGATGGTTATGTAGATTTTTGACACGAGCTTAGGGATATAAGTAAGTTAATTGGAACCGTGTCGTTGTCTTAATGTCTGAGTCTGCCAAATGAAGTTTTCGGATATCTGAGTCTGTCCGAATGTAGGGCTATTTGAAGAAAGTCAATCCCAGTCTGAGCCTAAAGGTGGCGGAGCGAACTAAATGATGGAAAAAGTTGCTGTTGATTATTCATGTTTCACTCCTGGCCAGGATAGCTGGTTCCGGGGATGTCGTGTCCAGAACAGTAGGCTAAGGTTGAAAGCTTAGCATGTTAAAATTATAATTGTGGTTCCTCTTAGAATAAAACTGAAATGTGAATTTTAGCATGATCAAATGGACTGTTATCTGTATTTTTATATTAATTCCAAAATGAAGATTCATTTAAGATTTAAGTTAAACGTTATTGAGTTCTTGTCTACATGAACCCGGAAGTATCATTTTCATCACGATAACTCGTGTAAGGAAAATCAATGGTACGAAATAAATTATAACCCACAGAGCTAGCTGTAGTAGTTATAAAACCCCTCTGAGAGTCCACTTCGGCGTGGTGGAGGAGCGGCAATGTTCTCCGAAGGGATGGCGGCTAACGGGCCCGCCACCGAGCTGTGGTTGGTTTCCCAATATGGGGGCTTGAGCAGTCTTGGTACACGACTGTCTCTCACAGAGCAGTGCCTGGTAGTGGGTGCTCTGATTGGGCAGGCGATGCTCGTAATGAGGCCGTCAAGTCGGTACAGGTTGGGGTGAGAGCCACATCCCAGTGATACCTCTTCAAAGAGGTGAAGACCGGTATCCAGTCTATGTTGTAGTAGTTATAATACCTCAAACTCTCTCAAATCTAACAGACAGTGTCATAAGATACGTGAACAAGCTGTTTCCGTAAAGAACTGTAGATAATTTGTGTTTTTTTCTGGCCAGGAAACATGAATATTCAACGCAAGGGATTTGAACTTCGAATCTTCCAACAGCTAGCTGGACATGTCAATTGCTTAAGTCATAAGAGCACAAAAAGAGACACAAGACCCTATCGACCAAATACGAATGGTGACGAGTTATCGTCTATCGCATTTGAGTTAGCAGAACTGAAGAACACTGAAATAGATCATTCGACTTTTCGAACAAGGATGCATGAAAAATCAATTGTGCTATCGCCGGGATTTCAGTTACGGATTTTTCAGATGCCAGCTGAGCGTGCTAACCACTTTCACCAAGAGAGCACGCACTCGGGAACAAGATAATTTCTTACAAATTCTCCGTATTTTTTATTGTATAATCCTCAGCATTTCAGATAGAGTGATAATACCTTTCTAATTGCAGTTTTTAAATATCATCGCACTTTCTTTAAGATAGGCAAAATTCGATTTTACATTTGGATTTTAAAAGTTTAATGCGTGTTGAAGGAATTTGTTGCTGTTTAATCGATTATGGTAAAGCATAGAGTTACCTCTTTAAGAGAAAGAATGTTTTTGTAGAAGACCTTCTAAGAAAATCTTACTCGTATTCACACAGGCATGCTGGGATAGGCCCAGAAGTGGTCGAGCTATAAAGTCGCTGAATACTGATAGTTCGGTTTGGGGTTCGAATCTCGGTCAACGAGCTGGCTGCGTGGGCGCTGTCATGGTTTTCCCCATATCTAATGTGTATACGAGCCAGTTTCTCGCAGAAAGTCCTCCAGGAAAGCATACCTGCCCTTAGGCGGATAGCCTTGAAGTGCTTCGTTAGTTAAATAAACCAAATCAAACCGTTTCCCGGGATTTGAACACGGATCGAACTATTGGTATTCAACCATGCAACTATCGGTGGATTTTTGAAAGACTCCACCACATGTCTCACTTGTTCATGAACAAACGTATTCCGAAAATCATCATTTAAGTAGCCAAAACAGAAGTAATTATGTATTTAAAAAGAAAGCCATAGTTGCTGTACAGTTTATTGAACTAGTTAGGGGTATACCCTGTCATTACAATATTTCAAAAGTTGTGCTTCATGAAATTTTCCTCTTTTCATTTCTCCTTTGTTTGAGACGATATTACAATTTTCGCGTCTTTTTTATTATGGATTTAATTTTATGTAGCCTATTTCAATAACTAAGTCCGATAAAATAGCGGACAGTAATTTTTTCCCCTTTAAATAGACGGACTATTGTTATATTCTTTCTAAATACATTGATCATTGCTATTAGTTAACCCAGGCTGTGGTTTAGTACGCATAATTTTACATTCATGTTAATACGTTCCATTTATTACCATCGCCTGTTTGTTGATTTTTAAGTAATAGGAAGTTGAATGATCCTATAAAAAATTGGCTTACGGCAGAACATACTTAGGATTATCTGTCTAAAGGGAGGGGTGTTTTCGTGGAGGATTAATTTCAAAGGGTTAATGTTCACGTTACGCATGAGGCAAACCACGAAAACCTCTTAAGCTGCTAGCCCATTTCACGGAATATGAACCTAGTTCGAATTACCAGTGTTCATCGCTTGGTCACTGGTAGGCTCCAATAAAGTGTTACTTCGATGTTTTTTATCATATGAAAAAATAAATAAACAAAATGCATTTTTATGGACTAAATTTTGCACTGTATTTGCTTCAGTTAAAAAAAATGCAAAAAAATCTACAAACTATGTCAGGAACAAACACAGCTAGCTGCATATCCTTCGTGCATGCTGTAATGTCTCTGCATAAGTATTAAAATTGTAAATAACTGCGAACGTTAAGCACTGCTGCTAAATTTATTGCTTCTTCTATTAATTAATATTAATTATACCTTTTTTAATGTAATTAATTTAAAATTATATTAAAAAAGATAACCGCTTATTGTATGTCATGCATATAGAGAATTTACTTAGCATTATCGACCTGCGTTTTGCGCCATTTTTACCCAAAAATATGTTTTAATATAGAATAATTAAATTATATTGAACCCAGTCTTTCTCAATTTAAGTAAATTTCTGTCTGGCTCTAATGCAGTTCTAATGTTTTTTACTTGTTGAATTGTTAGGATTGTTCACAAGAGGAACTATCCACCTAGCTATATGTCTCATGGAATCAGCGGTCAGTCTCTTCGCTGAGATTTTACAGTGGATTTATCAAGTTGCATTAAGAGATGAACTTGCTGCTGGGAAAATCGATTCCAATCAGTTTTCCCGAATGTTTTGATACCATTAAAATTCTTCATCTCCTTTTCCGCTTTAGACTATTACTGAACATGTGTTACATTTCCTTATCGTAATTTTCTAATTTAAAGATCACTTTGGAGATCATATCAGGGTGTAATCCTGGTACTGAAGCTGCTTAAAAGTGTGTTCATACAAACGGAGCCTCATTAAAAGAAATTTCCTAATTATCGGCCAGTTATCGCTCTAACCATAGTCGACTTAAACAAACATGCAATTTAAAATTCAACAAAATGTATTTGACCACTTTTGGTTGTTTACAAACAATACAATATATTATTGTAAACAACCACAAGGTAAGGCACTTACCTTAAGTTAAGGCACTTACCTTTAAAATCAGCAATTATCAAATCCTCTGAAACACGATATCATATTTTTATCCTTAGCTAGTCACTATAGAAGGGCGCACTTACTAATTTCGGCGTCAACGGGAATCGAAATAACCTCAATAACTAACTCTTTCTAAACAGATTAGCGCTAGTTTTCTGGCTGTCAATATAACAACTTTTCACTCTAGTAGCCATCAATTGCATCTAAACTACGCTACTTCTAAACTTTCTTTCTTACGCTTAATGATTTGTGTATCCTTCTGACTTAACAAATATATATGACATGAACCAAAGAGAAATTGTCACGAAGAACAGAACCGTAGCTAGGGTTTACAGCGCCCGAGGGACAGCTGAAGATTTCGTGCCCGCTCTTGGTTGCCGAGCATGCAAAACATTTCAATCTAAAATTTCGTAGCATCGAATTAGCGCCCCCTGGACGCTGCGCCCAGAGACAGATGCTTTTGTAATGAAACGTTGGCAGTACTAAAGTCTGTTTGCTTAGCTGATGAGGTAACAATTTGCATTCCAGTGGTGCCGCTTATGATTCCTGATATTGTTGGTTCTAAATCCATTTTAAGGAATAGCTGCTGGTCTAATTCGCAGTAACATGGAAATGGAGAGAACATACTGCTGTCATTGCAAACTGAAATCATTCGTCTGGGCTAAACAGCTATCGCCACATTTGTTTTCGTTTTTGAAAAAAAAAAAAGTCATTTTCAGTCAAAATTATGTCAGAGGAATAGAAATTATAACAAAATACACTATGATATAAAAAGCGACGCACCAGGAGGGAATTATACGAATGGGACGAATTGCCATTACGATAGAATGTGCAAATGATTAATTTTTGGCGACCAGTGACTGTCCAGCTGGAGCTCTAGCTCGTTACAACGGAACTTCCGCATAGTGTATAAAACAGAGGACATTCCAATGCTAACTTCCATGCGAATGAGGTTTCGTAGACCCACGGGGACTGTAGGAATGTCTCGCAGAGGGATTCGCGAACAGTAGGAGCAGATGTCACTTTTGAAAGAAACGTGCAGTTGGACTGGGTGGCAGGGTGGTCACGTTGCAGGGTCGCTAGAAATTTGGGTCGGGGCGATGCTACCATTTGACGATGTTGGCAGGAATGGGTGAACCACGGTCACACAGATCGTCAAGAAGATAACTATCGACCGAGAGCGACGACAAAATGCGAGGATTAAATGACCGTCCGATCGGCGCTCACAGATCCTGATGCGTCCTTCTCAACGATTCAGCGTGAAATAGGAGACTCGTGTGTTACATTACATTGCCAATGACTGCAATGACCATTTACAGGCGACTCAGTAAACGGGCCTGAGGCTACGGAGGCCATCGCGCTGACTGCCGTCACTATTGCAACCGCCAGGCATGTTTGCAATGATGCAGGACGCATTCGACTGGGATCTCACGGGCTAAAGTAGAATTGTTTTCAGCGATGTGTCTCCATTCGAAATGAGCCTCGATGACCAACGAAGACGTGTCTGGAGACATACTCTCATGGCTGTCATGCGTCACATAGCCAGGAATTGCGGTATATGATGCCATTTCATTTGATAGTAGGACTCCTTTGGTTACCATACGTGACACTTTTACAATTCGGCAGTACATATACGAGATTCTAAGTCCCCTAGTGCTGCCGTTCCTTTGACGGACCTCTGGGTTTACATTTCAGTAGTTAATACAGTGTTAGGTTAATGCCCGGTCTTACACGGCACGCCTTTTTACTGCTTGTCTGCATGCTTCTCCAACAGTTCCCTAGTCGCCAGATCTCTCTCCATTAGAAAACGTTTGCTGAGCCGGTTACTCCAACCGTTCCCGGATGGCGTCTATCTTACTTGCCATTTGGAAAGTGTATGGCAAGCAGTCTCGCAGAAGGATATCCGCCAATTCTACGAGTCAATGCCCAGCCGGATAACAGCTTGAGTCAGGGCTAGAAGTGATCCAGTGCATTAAGCTTTATTGACTTTTTTCCTCTTCTAACTGTGTTTTTTGAATAAAACATTCAATTCGGATAATACTGATAGCATTTTGTTTTCAAAAAGTTTACATCACATGTACCGATTTCCGTTCCATTCGGATAATTCCTTCTTGTTGCGTCGCTTTTTATGTTATAGAGTGTAAACTGTTATTTAAAATTTGAAACGCGCTAAATTTCCAATGAAGCCAAACCATTGAATACTTTTCTTTTACTAGAATTTAAAAAAACATTGAAAAAAGTTTAGTATCTATTTATCGAGGAAGAGAATTATTGTAAAAACTAGTACAAATATAAAGACTGTTGATGATTAATTTGTTCTGTTTCGACTAGAAAAGCCACTGCTAGTTGTACGTGCTTTGATTGCTTGTGCGGTACATGTGTTAACTACTCTGCATAATATGACATCGTATTAATTACTATATTAAGATGATCGATGCAGTATTTTATATAGATAGTGTTGTTTTTATTATTCTGTCTTATAGTTTTATTTATAGATTTACCTTTTCTCTGCAGGTTTGGCATCCATGTGTGTCCCTATGTATATAGCCGAAGTTGCACCTGTAAGTATTCGTGGAACCTTAGTGACTATCAATAATTGTGCTATTACTTTTGGCCAGTTGGTAGCTAGTATTGTGGATGGAATATTCAGCACCGACCTTGAAAATGGGTGGAGGTAAGTATCTTTTAATGCTCTGATTTTGAAAAACGTTAGTTTAATGAGAAAATAAGGATGTCTCTTCACTCTTTTCTTTACAGAAATGCGCATATAGATTAGAACATTAGAAATATTTTTTTAAGTTGTATTCTATACTGAAAAAAAAACTTTCCATGCCTTATCAGGCATTTTGTATGTAATTTTGTCAATTTTTCTAATCGGAATGTGTTTAAAGATAATGTCAGAATTATAGCTGATGTTACTAGCGAATAATTTATTTTCATTTGTAACATCTAATCAAAATCTTGTGGGGTTTTACTTATTTAATTCAGTGTTCAATCCTTGAACCCCACAAACACTAATAAGCGAATAATCGCTTAAGTGTGTGAATAGAGACGTAAGACTTACGAAGGGTTAACTACCCTTTATTTCTCACAATAAATATGATACGAACGACTCCTAACTCGGAGTGTACAGCAAAGCCTCCTTGGGCTTGACTTAAATAAATAAGAAATTAAACTTAACTAAACTTAACTAAAGCTAACTGAAAGATATATCCGAAGCTATCAAGTTTCTCTGTAGCTGGCTCTTAAATCTTAATTAAGTCGGCGAAGCCAAACAAGGACCTAAAGTACGGCCGAGCGTAGCAATAGGCTAGAGAGACGTAGCCAAAAGGCAAACGCGCGCTAGTCAGGAACTCAGGCTCTCTCTCGAAGTCGGTGAAACATCGACTTAAGTATTACTCTTTACTCATTTGCATTAACTTCATTTCTGAAATTACATTCTGGTAGTAAATTGTAAGCTGAAACTAGAAAGCCAAGAAATATGCCTAAACTTAAAATAACTGTTAATAAAATTAGGATAAACCTTACAATCTTTTTGCATGTATTCGGTGAAATTAATTAAAATTAAATGGAAAAAATAAAAAGGAGGTTTATTTTATCTGTATTTTGTGTTACTGAATGTATAGATGTATTTCATCAGAACTGAAGAAGATTTGTCGAGTCATCATCGATGCAGCAGTGTGAAAAATGCGAATCATGCCGGGATTCAAACTCCAGATCTCCCGAATACGCGTACTTGCAGCTACACCACGAAGGCATGCGGCAAGGAGGGAGAAAATACCTTATATGCTGTCCTGTTATAAAGGGTGATTGGGGATGAGGGAACCAAATCGCCAAATCCAGTTGGAAATAAATTATCGTCCACTGCCTTTTTTATTCGGGCGCTACTGTAGAGTCCTTTAAAAAAAAAATTCGAGGCAAAGAATCTGAATCAATCCACAATGCCCACACCGGGATTCGAACTCCCGACCTCCTTAATCCACATCGAACATACTTCCAGTTACACCACGAAAGTATGCGGAAAGGACGGAGAAAATGACTTATATGTGCTGTTGGCTGGATTTTATTGTAAGTTTTTCTTGGAAATCCTAAAATTTCAGAGTTAATTCATGTTATCAATGAGTACGAATTTTTTTCACGCTATCTGGCTGGCTAATGCTATAAAATTAATCATAGATAGAATTATTATGATTATGAAATGATGGAATTTATTATGGAAACTAATTAGTCCATCAAAAATTTTATTACTTTATTAGATTATACTGATTTTATTATATTCCATTATATGTTTTTCATCTTATTACATGGAAATAAATGGATCCCATCATGATTGTTTTCGTCCTGAAACGCAAAAATATGTGTCCTTTCAAAATGCATAGATTATGTGTCTCTCAACTTTTTAAATGTAGATGGAACGTGTTAAAATTATTTTCCCGAAAATTAATTATTAAACACAAATAAAAGCAGTCATTAGTATGGTGTATATGAGCGTGATAACTCTATTTTCTTTTGGTATTATTATGACGACTTCCTTTTGCTATTAATATGACTATTTGTAGTTAAGAACAAAATGTAATATTATGTTACGAGTGCAAGTAAAACAGTGTTATTTGTTGTAGATTTTATTTTAGCAGAAACGTATTCGCTAACTTTCAGGATAGAGGGAACAAAGAGAAGTATAAAAATTTGACAACACCGATTTTACTGAAATTTTGTAGTTACTGTGGACATCAAAACTTATCGCATGATTCTTCGAAAGATAAAAGAAAACGCATGCCTGAATTCTAAGTAACTTATATGTTACTTTAGTTTGATTGGCTGTCAAAGACTGTTGCTACTTTATAAAAACTAGTTAAGAAAAGATAAAGTTTTTCTTACCAAATCTAGCACTCCAGGAACGAAAACGGGAGAAAAAAACCGTTTGGCGAGAAAAAGTAAGACGAAAATTACTCATTCGAGGGGGAGATACATTCCCGTAAGGAAATAAATAGATCTGCGTTTATTTCCTAAAAAAACTTTTAATTCCAAAATTTTAAAGTGCTATTTTGCCTATTTTTCTGTTAGCAAAATCGTCGGTGACATTCTAGAAATTTGCTTTATAAGGTAATTCTTTCGCCTTCTTAGCATGTAGTGGTCAGCACGCTCGGCGCGTATTCGAGAGGTCCGTGATTTGAGTCCTGGCGAGGGCATTGCTCATTTTTCAACTCTTCTGCTTCCAAATAGCCTAATGACTCTACAGCTTCTTTACTCCAGTTGTTCTTCTGTAGATAGTACCGTATTATTAAAAACAAGAGACTGATTCCTAGGTCTTAGGGGCTTGCTAAGCAAGTGGTATCTAGAAAAACTTCTCGCAACAAGTAATATTTACAGCAAGTGGGAGGAAAATTCTGAGCAGAATTAAAATATTCGCAGTTTGTTTTGGAGATTGTATTTTAGAATAAATTGTAAAAGTTCAAATCGAATACCCTTCTACTTCTCGGTTTCTTCTTCCAAAGCAGCAACAGAAATAAATCTCTGAAGTATTTGTCTCTTCGTGATAAGGTCTTTCTTATTTATGTCGTTAATTTAATTACCATTCCTATTATCCGTTCAAAGGTTTCGATGAAGCAAGGAAGTCATAACAAAAAAGTAAAGCTGTAGAAGTCTCTTTGTAATTGCTTTGTATACTGTCCAGTGTAAAAACAATCTTCTCAATTCAGTTCCTGTATCACAATTTGGCATCTTGTGATTCTTCACTGTCACCTCTCACCAAGGGAATAAGATGGTTGAATAGTGGTAATTTGACTTTGAGTCGAGTTTCAACACATCGGGTTGGCTACCGCATGTGGTTTAACTTACGTAACGTAGGATGCAACGCTGTATTCAGACTTGAATACACAATGCGAGTATGGGTGAGTTTCCATTTTTTGAGCCCTTTATTTTTAATCTCTATTTTATCTCTTCGAGAATCTTTTATCTCTACGGAGAATTTTAATCTCTACAAAGAAATCTCTCTCCTTTATAATTATTATGGTTACCTCTAATCATTGCGGTGACCTGTAATCGCTAAAATCCAATAAATGTCAGTTTGTCTTTCAGCACCGAGAATCCATATAATGTACGTCACAAGAAAAATGTGTCTTTCGGTGCGGACCGCCCCATGCGCCCCACTCCATCGATGCCACTGTTGTGTTGGTGTGTAAAGGAATGGATCTCATGGATTTTCTAATTTTGAGGTATCAGAAAAATGTCTTAAAAGATATTTGAATATTGTATAGAAATATGCTTTACAAGACTGGTATGAAGAAGAAAAAAGATATAAAATATTAATTTCTAAGTTATTCATTCATTATACCACAGAACGTCACCTCATCCCTTTTATTTTTTTAAGTTTATTTTTAGGAATAAATGCTCTCTTAAAATAAAATAAAGCTAAAAAGACATAAAGAAGAGAAGCTCTGTCAACAAATGAACTCAAATAATATGTATTATGTTTTTGTATTAAGCTTTGTATATTATGTATTTTTTGGTGTTTATTTTCAACTGAGGCAAGGTAAACTGTCCAAATGCATTGCATATTAAGGCTTTTAATTGTTAATTTAATTGCTTTGAATTCAGACAAAATATATATTTCTAAGAGCGTGTTGCTTCGTTTCAGACAATAGCTGTTTCTATTGTCACACAAAATATTTTCATTTAAAATCTAAAGTTGCCAATGACGTACACTGCATTGTCACCCTATAGTTGTACTACATAGATTTTGCACGCATAAGATTCATTTAAATTTCTTTTCCTTCCTTTAGGTATATGTTAGGAATTGCTGCTGTACCTGCTGTAATTCAGTTTATTGGATTTCTTTTTATGCCTGAATCTCCTCGTTGGTTGATCGGTAGAAACAGATATGATGAAGCTATGACAGTTCTGCGGAAAGTCCGAGGGCCGAATGTCAACATTCAAGCTGAATTTGATGCCATCAAAAACAATTGCTTAGAGGTAGAAAGAGAGCAAGCAGATGGTAATAGTATTCAGCACTTTTACAGCAGTTTATTTCATTTACATACAACTTCCATGAAATATCAAATTTGTCTGTTTTGTTATTTTCAGATAAGTCGGGAATGCTAAAGAAAATTCTAAAGAATCCTTCTCTACGGACAGCTTTACTTGTTGGTTGCGGGCTACAAATGATACAACAGTTGGCTGGAATTAATACTGTTATGTAAGTTGTACTGAATTGATGTTTGGAGATGCTTATACTTTCTGAATGATTATGCTTTTAATAAAAAAGGACAATTATAAACAGAAACTAAAGCTGCATCTGAACTAAAAACCCGCAGTCTTCTGAAACTGAAAATTTGCGACTACAATTCTAAAGACTGTCAATGAGCATTTTTAATGGTGAGCTGGTGAAGGAAATGTTTCTGTTGAGCCTTGTTGTAGAATATATTTGGTCGTGATATATTCAGAAGACAAAAACATCATTTGCAGGACATTAGGATTTATATATAAATACTTCTTTATATATAAAATATTAATATTTAAAAGTAGGATTTATATGTAAATATATATCCATTTTAAGTTCCGTTCCATACATCATGAGCAATTTATTAAAACAATATTGAAGACTTTATTATTTTTAAACCAAAATATCTTTCTGTCTAGTTTAGGTAAAACTACGAGCATAATGTAATTCCCTGCATGAGCAGAAAAGCTGTTAGGTCTGTCTGTCCTGAAAGATGTATTCAAAGATCCTACATAAAGAGATTGTTAACAAAAACTATTGTAACAACTGAAAATGTTAGTATAGAAATGAAAAGCTATTAATATGAATAGGACAAACTGAAGAGTATTAACTTTTGATAGATGATTTCTTCACATATGCATGTAATGATTTCGGAAACCATAGAAGAGGAATCAGCTTGCACTCGTCGTCCTGAACGATGATGGATATTTTGATGCGCAGTTAACACTGGTATTTTTAACGGCTTTCAATAATAGTCGAGTGAAAAGATGGAAGAAGATGTTGACACGATCCAAGTTCAGCTAATTATAGTTTTTATTTCTAGGCACATTAGAAGCATTCTTCGTAGACAGTATACTTTTTGATCATAAACAATTACATGAATTTCTAATATACACCGGTTAACAGCGGCGACATCGTTTTAGACAGAGAAGCAGAGCATCGGAGATATTTTAGCAGTTGCGGAAGCTAGGAAAGAAATGACGTAATTAGCTCGCCAGAGTATTTATACCAGAGTAGGTGCGATTTTAGAGATAAGTTATGATTGGTTAATATTAGTTTTGGTTTCTCTCTTCAGTAGCATTACATAACGTAGAAATATCTCCAATTTGGGAGAACAGATGAGTTTAGGGGAGATCACCAAATTTAGAATGTTAATTTTCAGATCGCCAATTATTTTTTAAAGCAGCTATCGTATTTTGTTGTATCTTACATATAATTTAAAAAGTCGACAGGATGACTGTTTAGTGCGGTGAATACTCGAATGAATTCTCAATAATTTCCAGTGACTGGACTGCGAAATAAAAAATTAGAAATTTGGTTTAATGCGGTATGTTGAAATTTCATCGATCGCTACAATATGATGACGTCTGCTAAGGTCTTCGGGTTTTTCTGTTTCAAGGCCGTCATGTGACGACATCTGGATACTTCTAATGCTGTGCTTTTTCGTCGGCTACGCGATGAAAAAATTTCAGGTTTATAGTGAAAAAGGTGTTTTTAAGTATGCTATAAAATCTTCAAATGTGAAAAAATTCTAGTGATCTGAAATTTCAATGTGTGGTTCAAGATTGGTGCTTCAAAAAACGTTTTTTCTGTTTCAAGGCCGTCATGTGACGACATCTGGATACTTCTAATGCTGTGCTTTTTCGTCGGCTACGCGATGAAAAAATTTCAGGTTTATAGTGAAAAAGGTGTTTTTAAGTATGCTATAAAATCTTCAAATGTGAAAAAATTCTAGTGATCTGAAATTTCAATGTGTGGTTCAAGATTGGTGCTTCAAAAAACGTTTTTTAAAGTGATTGGTAAATTTAAAGTGAATTTATTTATTTATTTTTAAAATTATTTATTGCTTCAAAAAACGTTTTTTAAAGTGATTGGTAAATTTAAAGTGAATTTATTTATTTATTTTTATTTAAATTATTTAAATTGAATTTATTTATTTATTTTTATTTAAATTATTTAAATTGAATTTATTTATTTATTTTTGTTTAAATTATTTAAAGTTAATTCTTCAGAAAAATTATAATTTAATGGTGAAAACGCGCTCGCAAACAACGATGTCAAAGGAATCAAAAATTGAATCTTTCGCAATCAGTATGGATGTGTTTCAGTATGCCATTTTCGATGGTTCTAACAATGATATTCCAATCGATAAATTTATTTTATTATTGGAAAATTACGGTTTTGAAATAAAATAGCTTAATTTCTCATTTGATTCATTTTTTAAAGAAAGTTCAATGAAACATTCCGTATACCTCATGTATAATTTTTATGCTAAATAATTAACACAAGTTTGCGAAGCATTTTGACATAGCTTCTTAATTTAGTCTGTAATTATGAGATCAATCATTACAAGTTATCTTTTCTTTTCTTTTCGTGAATATTTAGTTCTTGTAAAAGGAACAAAAGAGTCTTTATAATATTTTACTGATCTGTCCATTATTTTTCATTCTCTTCCTAGTTTGTCTTTTTATTATCAGGGGGACGATAGTTATATGTGTGCCAAATGCATGATATTTTATTTCCTAACTTTGCATCCAACAGGTACTACAGTGCAACCATTATTGAAATGTCCGGTGTTAGGAGCAAAAGCAAGGTCATTTGGCTGTCTGCAGCGACATCAGGAATGAATTGTCTTTGCTCCCTTATTGGACTGCTCTTCGTAGAGAAAGTTGGAAGAAGAAAATTGACTCTTGCAAGTTTGTTTGGTAAACATTTATTTTTAATTATTTTCTAGTTATATTATTATGTATTAAAAATTTGTCAAGGTCTTTTGAATAATTATTTCACATGAAGAAGAAAATTTAAGACATATGTTGCAGCTTCCAGCATTTTTTTTTTTTTTTACAAATGAAGATGCTTAGCTGAAAATAGCTCCAGGAGAGCAAGGATACAAATCACCGACTATTACAGACTCAACGGTACATCAGTCTAAATAGATTAACTAGCCTCTGTTTATAACATATTTGTATCATAGCCAAAGGTTAAAGATTGGGATTGCACTACTAGACCTTCTGTTGGTGTGATAGTAACAATCAGAATTTGTTACTGATCATCTTGGCACTAACTACTGGTTGCCAATCACAGCCCCGTGGCCAGGCCGACAAACCAGATGGCGCTTAGTACCAGTCTAAATAAAAAATGTTTACACCAACAAGCTGGACTCTTATAGATATTGGTAATGCTGGTTAATATTCCAGTGTTGTTGCACAGTTTGAACTCATAACAAAGTAATGAGTAGACATATGTACTCTATGTAAGGAGAGTAGAATATAATGTGGTTAGTGGTTACTTTAAATTGGCTGTTACAGTGCAGAATGTGAAATACTGTAGCTTCTAGCATATGTATTAATTATCTACTTTTAAACTCAGAAAAGCATATAGCTCAGCAGTTAGCCGTTTTTCTTTGTTTCACTGGGTTTGGGAGAGTATTCTTGTCCAACAGGAAAACAATTTTAGAATCTCGAAAATATGTTTTCTAGAAATTTTCAAATTATTGCCAAGTTGATGACAATTTGCTACACGTTGCATCAAAAGCCTGTATATCTGTGTCCACTTAAGCTGTTTTCACAATTTAAAGGTAAACTAAATATAAAGCGATAAATACCATAACACAACAAAGTATGGATATATATATATCCATACTTTGATAATTATAGTATATATATATACTTTATAGTATATATATATATATATATATATAATACGTAATTAAACACAAATTTAGAAATAACTGATGTAGGAACACTGAGAAGCATAAACGCAGAAATACTGATGGTAAGAAAACTCTCCATATTACATCTCCAGGCAACGGAAATTCAATTTAAAAACATTATTGAAAAGGTATTATTCAGAATTTAAAAAAAATAAGGAATTTTCAGTTCTCCTTGCTTTAAACACAGTTAAGGAAAAACTAAATCGCAAAAATGCCAAAATCAAAAGTAAACTTTTTAAGTATTGAAAAACCAGTTATTGTTATTGATAGCAGATTAATCGACTTATCAAGGGGATAAACCAATCTACCATCAATTAACAGTAACTAAAATAAGAGAGAGTGTTTCATCTTACTTCCAAGTAAGCATCAAATTATTTGCTAGATTCAAATCACTGATTGATACGCAATCAAAATAAAGATATTAGTCACTAAACCAAAAGAATTCTGTTAAAAAGCAAATAATCCTTAAGATTAAAATTTTTTCACTAAGAACACAATTAATCTTAACGAGACGCTTACTTTAGAAGAAATATGCCCTACACTCTCTTTTCATTTCAAATACAAAAGTAAAAACAAAAGTAGATTCAAGAACAAATTTTAAAAATCATAAGATGATTAAAAGTAATAATCCATAAAATTAAAATTAAAAACTGTAGTAAAAATGAAATTTAAAAAATCAAACTAGTAAGCAAAAATTAACCAACTTGCCTTAAAATTTTAAAAACCAAGTGACTGGAATGCAAGTACGTATTAAAATTTTAAAATCCAAATGACTGGAAAGCAAGTACGTATTAAGAGATGGAAGCAAAAAAGGAGAAGTGAGAAAACCAAGAAGGAGTGGTTGTATCGATAGGAGGAACTATTTTATAAAAGAACTTAAATATGGAATTAAATTGAAGTTAGTAGTATGCTAAAATCTTTCTGAATTAGGTAGCATGCTAAATTGTGAATGATGTGCACAATATGTAATATGGAGAGTTTTCTTTTTATAATTATAGTGAATTATTGCTTTATTACTTTGCAGGTTTTGCGCAAGTCTTGGGCTTATTAATTTACTTTTAATTACTTTCATTATGAATATATATATATATGTAAGAAAAATAAAGAATATGTCTAAGATTAAATTAACAACGTAAATTTCTCTTCTCAATTCTAAAAATAATAATCTCTCTACGCACTGCGTCATTTCTAGATTGATCCATGCCATATGGCACTTACATAATTCTGATGATGTAAATGGAACTAAAAGTGAAGTAACCAATAATAATTTTACAGAAGTAATAACTATCCAATCAAAATGCATTGTAAACCAAAACTAACTCAGTCTGAATTGGGATTTCACCCTGAACGTAAGGCACTTGCTCTTTACGCTTCGATCTAGTTGGACTGCTGTATGCTGCTTTCTTCTTTCTTACTGAAAATTAATCTAAAATGTGAGCTATTTTGAAATAGGCACATTTCATGTGCCAAGTTGATTTAAAAAAAATAAATAAAATAAAATAAACACTGCTCGACATTGGAAATGCAACAGCAAGAAGGAGTGGTCAGAAAGTGATGAAATTTGGCAAAAAGACAGACAGCAAGCAGCAATAAGTGATTTTTATTTCAAAATGATAGTCAGAATACAGGGCGAGAACGGCGTCTTCTCAGTAAGATGTAGAACCACCGCGGACAGCGATGCACGAAGAAACACGTCTAGGCATAAAGTCAATAAGAGTGCGGATGGGGTCCTGATGGATGGCTCTCTATTCCCTTTCAACCATTTGCCACAGTTCGTCTTCTGAACGAGGCAGAGTCTGCAAACGACGTCCAATCACATCCCACACATGTTCGATTGGTGACAGGTCAGGAGAGTGCGGCGGTCTGGGAAGCATCTGTGTACCTCGCAGAGCATGTTGGCAGATGGAAGCATTGTGGGGTCGGACGTTATCCTG
>KK120715.1:36110-49385 GCA_000611955.2 Stegodyphus mimosarum | reverse complement strand
TGAAAAATTGCATTAGGCAGCCCCTGAAGGTAGGGGATTGCCACCGGCCGCAGTACATTACCCAAGTATCGTTGGACCGTCATAGTGCCCTGAATACGAACTAGATGTGACCTGGAATCGTATGCAATAGCGCCACAAACCATTATGCCACGTTGTCGCGCGGTGGGGCGTTCCACAGTTACTGCCGGATTAGATCTGTCTCCACGTCGGCAGCACGCACGTATGCGGCGACTATCACTGGATGAACAAAAGCGTGACTCATCTGATAACACGACGTTTCGCCATTCTGTCATCCACATCGCTCCAGTCCGGCACGATTCTAAACGTTGGCGTCTATGCTGTGGGGTCCATGGGAGTCTTCTTAACGGACGCCGTGAGTGCAGGCCACGTTCAACCAATCGACGGGAATGGTTTTCGGCGACGCGAACATCCAGGGTATCTTGCACATGCTGCAGAATCGCGGTACAAGTTACTGGCGGGACCGCCACAGCTTGTCGGCGGATGCATCGATCCACGCGTGCCGGCGTCACTCTGGCTGCATCTGCACACCTCCTTCTTACATTCGTTCCAACCATGTTCGCCATAGTCTATGCACCGTGCTCGCATCCATTTTGGGTATCAGCTGCGATTTGACGTAAGGACCAACCCGCCCTTCTCCGTCCGATCACCATACCCCTCGTAAAATCGTCTATCTGCTGGAAGTGCCTTCGTTGACGGCGGCCTGGCATTCTCTCTTATTACACGTATCCTCCGGGACAAAAACCAACTTTCTTCGATAATTCGTCTGGCAGAAATAACGACACGAATATTGCTAATTCTGCACGTTGCTTCCCTTATATCTTACTACACGTGCGTCGGTGAGCTGCGCATTTCACATCATTCACATAACTCAGTGACGTGCGTCTACTCTAAAATTTGCATAAATTTCTGACCATTCCTTCTTGGTGTGGCATTTTCAATGTCGAGCAGTGTTTATATATATTAAAATATTCACATACAATTTGCAACATTATTCTGATAATATGTTTGCATCGATAGGAGGAACTATTTTATAAAAGAACTTAAATATGGAATTAAACTGAAGTTAGTAGTATGCTAGAATCTCTCTGAATTAGGTAGCATGTTAAATTGTGAATGATGTGCACAATAAATTTTAAAGTTTAGTTGAGAGACCTGTTTTCAGTTGAAGCTTGCATGTAAGCTATAGTAAGGTTACCAGATGTCCAGAACTGATGTAATAGTTTTGGGCTCATTATTGTTTTCAGGCCTGTACCTGGATTGGAAAAAGTCTGGGATTTTCAAATGAGTGGTTATAAAAGTTGGAAAAAAAAACTATTAACTACAGAAAGAGCAAAGGTCTTGAATGCTGAGTAATGATTTTACTAGAATACAGATATTTTCGAATAAAATCAAAGTAATTTTTGGATCATGGGGGATAGTTTCATTAACACATCCTCACAATAATAATGATGTATAATGTATTCGATCTTCCTTTCAATAATTTGAATATGTGACTGATGAAACCCATTACTTTACTGTTTCCTTTTATTTCTTCACTAACTCTTCACTATTCTCTTCTGTTCTTTTTTAATAACTTCAGTTGTCATACAAAAGTTATGTAGGCTATAATCGTAGAATTTCTTAACACAAAATAATTTCAGTGTTTATAGTCTTGAGGAATTATACACACATGAGGTATCCTGGATTTCCTTTCATAAAGTATAATAACATTAGCTGTAACAGAAAATCTAATATTAAAACAAATATTGTTCCGCTTGTAAACTGTACATAGCAACTACATTAAATTTCATTTGAAATTATAAGCATTATGCTGGGAGAAAAAAAAATAGTTTAAAGTAAAATTATTAGAATTAAAAGTTTTTAAAAATATCAAATGGAATTCTGATTTTTTTATATGTTTGATGGCTTGCAACATGAATCTGTTTTAATCATGAAATTATGTATCAGAGAAAGTATAATTTGATATAATGAATATAATGCATCAAATTTTCTTAAATTATCTGTATTAATAAAAGTTATAGCCAAATAACCAGAAAAAGATTTGAAACAGATTTAGGTTCATGTGAAGTAACTTTCCATTATTTGAATTATCAATGAGCAAGAGTGTATAGAAAACCAGTTGGTGTCATTTTGTTTAGACAGCAAGCTAGTTAAGTCACTGTAGGATTCAACTAATGATATCGTACTGCTTAAGCCATAAGACTACACATATTACTTAACTTGGAATTTAAATTTATGTTATTTTAAATACCCATAAGTGGTGGAGTTTCATTTTGTGGGACAGGTAGTGCCTTCTGTTAAATTTAGAGCTAAAAAGAAGATTATTTTAACCTCCTGAAGACTTTATCATTTTGCTTCAGACTAGAGTAATAACTGGCTTGTCAGTCTGGTAGGATTTGAAAGCCATTAATATAAGATTCTATACAAGCAGAATCCTAGAACTTCAGTTTTCTTCTTTATAACTGCTATTTTCATACAAAATCCTTTATAAACATTATTGCATTTCAAGTTTGATTCAGTTTTCTTCCCATTAATGTATAATTTTATAAGGTTGTGATTTGAATAGTGGTAAGGTATAGGAGGCTCATGTGAGCTTTTTGTTAAATTTATCTTTAATTTGTGAGCCTTTTGTTGCTTTTGTTTGCTTGTTTATTTAAAAAAAAAAATAAAGAAGAAGCATGTCTTGCACATCATACTCTTTTCATATCAAAGCATGTAGAGACATTAGGATATTTTGGAATCAGGTGAGATGAAAAATGAGCAACGCCTTCGCCGGGAATCGAACCACGGACCTCTCGGTTACGCGTCGAGCATGCAGACCACTACACCACGAAAGCATGCGAAGAAGGCGGGAGAAATACCTTACATGCAGAAATTAAAAATAAATAATTTTCTGTAATTCATTGAGATGGCTTTAGCACAAAAACTGAATAACGAAATTCGTAACAGTTTAAAGAAATAAAGTCATTATGGAAACTATCACTGTTAATTGTGTTGAAACTGAATGAGCTGCCTATTGCATGAATAATATTTTCTGTTTGACCATATTATATTTTTCATATAATGACAATCATCAGTGGAAAACTTTTCAGAAAATTCAATCCTAAACTTTATGAAAAAAAGAGCTCCGAAAAAAAATCTGTTGGTCTTAGAACCATCTCGTAGATTAATTGACGGGAAAGAAGACTGTATGGTAGCTTTTAAGAAAAACTGTGCTGTATAATTATATTTAATAGTTATTTTATGCTGTTTGTGTTATCCCTATTTGTTGTTTTTTCACCGATAATTATTCATATTTGTAAGAAGAGTAGGGCATTTAAATAGCTTTCGGTATTCATTTTTTGTAAGATAAAGTGTGAGTTAAAATTTTCATAACTCACCATTGATTATGAGCCATCTAACCTCAAAAATATACTTTTACTAAGTGATTTCCGTAATTTCCGCCACTAGTGTCAGTTATCAATAATTTTAGTTGCTTAGTAAATAGTAGTTTACCTTCCTATTTAATTTGCTAGCTTTCAGAGTTAATCAGTCTAAAATAAAAAAGTAAGATTTGTAAATATACATGAACAATTTAAGATAGTATTTGGCTAACCTATTTTTAAAATTATTATATAGTTTTCCCTCTCCTTTAAGGTGTTATTTTAAGCTTGACTGTGTTGGCAATCAGCTTTCAGCTAGCAGATACAAATGCTCCAGATCTGTCATATCATGACCCGTCAGCACTTGGAACTTCATGTTACAATTACAGGTACTTCATTTCTTATTTTTTGCCATCACAGATACACATGTACAAAATATGCTGTTTTGTTCTTAGTAAAATAGTCTTGATGTTGTAACTAATAACATGATCACTTCCCTAGAACAGCGGCTCCCAAACCATGGTATGCATTTCCTTAGGAGTATGTGATGGCTTAGTCAGGGGTACAAGGAAAAAGTTTATCAATAGTGATGGAAAATAACAAAGTGTTATAATAAATGCTGATAAAATAAGCAAAATATTCAGAAAGTTTAAATTTGCCATTGAATGAAAAGAAAAGTAATTGCAAAGATTTTCAAAGTTGTCATTACTAACCAAAACATATAAAAAGCAGTGTATTTGGGTGTAACTAGTCTAATCCAAGCAATCATTGCTTATTTTCTTACACATCGTGTGTTGCTTTTTTCTTCCGCATTTATAAGTCTTGAAGAAGGAGGTTAACAGTACTGTAATCTTATTAAAGGGTACCACAAATAGGAAAAGGTTGGAAATCGCTGCTCTAGAACATAAACATTTGTAAACTGGACCATTAATATCTGGAATTCATTATATCCTGTATGAATAATTATTTTATTTATTACAATGATGCGATACTGAGACAGTTTTGAATATATCAATAGGTGGTATTGTTATTTTCTATAGATGCATTATGCAGTTTTGTCAGTAGCTCATTTCGTTATTGTGTGCCATGGGTTCATGTATGTCTTTTAAAATAATCACTCCATATAAGCAGGAAAAAAGGGACAACTTATTGTAATTAATAGTAATAAACGAAGAACATAGTTGTAAGTAACTGAAGAAAGGATGCAAAAAATAGGCAAATACTCTATCATATCTTCCTTGATACAGAAAAAATATCATAGATAGCCAGTCTCGCTCAGCGTAGCAATGCAGCTAACTCTCTTTGAACTGCAGTCTCATCAAAATCACTCAGAACTAACTAGCAACTGACTGATTGCTGGCTTTCAGAGCAGTATTTAAAAGCTGTTCTCTAGCATTCTAAAACCTTCTGGAAAAATCACTCCTAGATCCACTTCAAAAAGGGGTTTTTGCCAAAAATTCACCAAATTGGCAAAAAATTACCAAATGCTGCCAAATCACGGAAATTATTTTCCAGGCAGTTACCATCAAAATCCATCAGTTTCTGTCCCTACCTTGCATTTACTTCAGCTTTTTTTGCAGTTTTAAACATTGTTGGGTTCAGAATCCTATGATCTGTAATTCTGTCCAAAAATACACTTACCTAAAATGCAACAATTAAATAAATAAATAAAAAAACAGTTCATAATAGTGCAACAATACACATATAATACAATCAAATAGACTGAAAAATTTATAGAATTTTAAACCATTGCTTCCTTCTTAAGCATTTCATCTCCCATGCAGTGTAAAACTAAAACAGGGACAACTAACCACAACTATTATAATAAAGGTGCAAGCTTATCATAGCCTTAGATTTAGAAGCCACGTTATGTGATTTCTTAAGGAAAATCACATAACGTGATTTCTCTTTAAAGCAGGAGAGGTGAGATCCTTTGACAAAACTTAACGTTCCGTAACCTGCCTCCTCCTGCCTTGAATTATTTCTGCATCAACTTGTCATCATGTCAGATTGTCATCTTCTCAATTGTGTATAGATTCTTCCCCTGATGACTTGATGAACATTTTCTAAATATTACTGCTGATCTTCCAGGTTCTCTTCAGGCAAAAAAGGTATCTGGCAGTTATTCAAAGAGCATGTCATATGGCAGACAAAGATCCAGTGCAAAAGTTGTCACAGATTACTGTCATGGATGCCATGGATGCATTGATGATGTCATGGATGCAAAAGCTGTCATTCTCCATTGCTGTCGTGTATTGCACTCTGATATGCTAGCAAGAGGTGGCAAGTCCCAGTCCTGTTGACTGCAGAATATAAATAGACAAAGATGATTCTATTTCTGTCCAACATGCTGCCTGACTGTGGAGGCAAAAAAGTGGTTTTGTAGAGACATTAAGGTATTTTTGGAAAGGAAGAAAGAGGAAAAATGAACAATGCCCTTGCTGGGACTCCCGAGCCATGGACCTCTCGAATATGCGATGAGGATGCTGACCATTACGCCACAAAGGCATGCTAAGAAGGCGGGAGAAATACCTTATATACTCTTTCTTTTAAAGGGCGACTGGGGATTATGGGACTCAATCACCAAATCCTGGTGGTGGAGAATCATCATCCACCACCTTTTTTAGTTCGGGCGCCACTGTAGAGACATTAGGTATTTTTTTTAAGCAGGAGAGATGAAAAATTAGCAATGCCCTCGCCGGGACTCGAACCACGGGCCTCTCGAATACGCGCCGAGCGTGCTGGCCACTACACAATGAAGGCATGCTAAGAAGGCGGGAGAAATACCATATAGTTTGAATCTTTTTAATACCAAGTCTTTTGAATACATGCATAATCCTACATAGTCATTCAAATAGTATGATAGATACAAAGTTTGTTCCTGGTCAAAATGAATAAGAAAGAGTGCTCCTATTTGTGCTCATTATTATTTTTTATTTTTATGAATAAATTGAATTGTGATTATGCACTCTGTTTTAAACCTTCCAATTTTAATAATTGTTCATTTTCTGTGAGTGTGAATACTATGTTGCATGCTTAGTTTGGTAATGACTATGTATATTGTATTCTTTTCATACAGCTATTATATTATTGCATATTATACATAAAACTTTGTTATTTAATTCTATGACAAAATAATTATTGGCCCCTCATTCTGCTTTAAAAGCATGATATTCAAAGTTTACTATTAGCTTCTTATTTGATTTTGAGGATGACATGGTGATTTTAGGTAATGAATAAACTGAAATAAAAAGAACACAAATATTGCAGAATACCTTGACAGACAACACTATACACACTTCTATTCCTAAACTCTCAGCATGTTTGTGTGGTACATTTCATCTGTTGAGGGTGCTTAAAAAAAAAGAAAAAGTAAGGGACAAAATATGACAGTAGCACCACTCACGGTCATGATTCACAACTTTTCAACTCAACTATTGGCTATTGCATAATAGTACATAATTTGATTTATTTTTCGTGTAAAATATAATATCATCCCACTGGCTGGATTTAAAAAAAAGCAGTGATCTTTAATTTGCTGACTCCCATACTAGAGCATTCTTTAAATCCCATTTATTAGCTCTCTGAAATGCTAGTTGTTTATCTGGATCCTTAACAGTGTGCCCCAAATATTGCAGACTGTCTTTAATTTTTTCGTTGCAGTCTGAAAATTCTATCCACTTAATTTATCAATGTCATTTTCTAATTCTTGAAATGTCTCTCCTGCTGTTTGTTGTTGAGTCTTAAGTTGCATCCTTGAAAAATGTTTTCCCAAACTGCAGTTCTAAAGCATTAATTAGTCATCAGCATATTATCGTTTTTCTTCCAGAAATGTCTGCAAAATGTTTATCATTTTTTCTTATAAAGCAGCTGTTAAACATAAGACTTTTTAAATGGAATCCCATTGCTTTGTCTGTGAAATTGTTTCATATTGAATTTTGTATACATTCTGTAATGACTTGACATCATGTGGCAACAAACTGATTACAGGATGAGATAATTGGGCCAGAGCATCTGTCTGCCCCAGAATATTGTTTACTGATGGAGCCGGTTTCAAAATTGCTTCTCTAACCTTTACGTTTCTCTCTGAAGTCTCTTCTTTTCAATTGAAATTTCTTCAATGACATTGGCAATTTCTTCATTTACATTCCTTTACTTTTCTGCAATTTTTTATTGTGGCTATTTTTCTCATTCATAATATTCACAACTTCTCCTTTAATAGCATCTAGGCATTCTTTCATATCCAAGATAGTTTTAGCAGCATTAGACATCATTTTGGTGTTACTTCAATGTAATCCTTCATTCTGGAAAGAAAGGTTGTAGTTTATTCAGTCTTTGCAACTATCTCCTTCATTTCTGTCCTGATTTTAGTGTCATTTGTGTTCTTCATTTTGATGGAATTTGCATTAATCGTTTCCAGAATAGCTTTCAGTTTTTATTCCATTTTTCTGGTTATCAGCATTCGCAGTGATCCCAGGTCTAACACTAGCTGTTACATGCTATGGGTTTTTGGACATCTTTGTAAATAATAGCTCAAGATCAGCAGGGAGAAATTGACAATTTTTTTTAATTAATAATAATATGCTGGAGTATAAATAGCTGTAAATAACTCAAGGAGAATGCAGAAATTAGGCAAACTCTTCTTGATACATGAGAAATAGGTCACAGAATTGCAATAACTCTACATTGCAATTCCATTTCTGTTTACTTTCTTTACTTTATTATTATTATTTTTCCATTTCGCCTTGAATACATAGAACTAAATCACAATTCAGCAAATTCTCTTTGAACCGCAGTCCTCTGATATCACTAAGAACTAGTTATGACTGATTGACTACTGGTTATAAAAGCATATTTATGTGCTCTTGCCCTACTTTTTGGAAGTTTCAGAAAAAATCGCTCCCAAAGAGCAAGTTTTCAGCTAGACCTTTCAAGAGAGTTTCTGCCCATATCATGGGTTCTGCCTAAGCTATTTTCACAATTTAAATTCTGTTGTCTTCTGAATCACAACATCTGTAATTCTATACAAGAATAAAGCACTTACAAAGCTGCAGGTTTGTTTACACAAAAATGCATTATAAAATTATTATCTAAAACGCAACAATTAAATAAAAAATAAAACAATGCATAATATTGCAGCAACACACAAAAACAGCAATATGATCAAATGGACTCAAATATTAGCAGAACTTTACAACACAGTATATAAATATGAAATATGTTTGTTTAATGCTTCTAGATATGGTAATATGTAAATTATTGTTTGTGAATGTATTTTATTAGGATTATTTTACGTTTCATAGTATTATGCAAAAGTGAAAAAAAAAATTTAAACCCACATTATCTTATCACTTCATACTGAAGCAACAGTAAACTTGAATTATGTATGTTATAATTAAAAGATAATTATTTTGTAATTCAGTTACCTAACCTTCTGCTTGATATGATTTTAGTAAAGTAACATTGTGAACAGAAGTATAGCCTATTTAATGGCATTTTCATAATTTTTGTAGCATTTCCTTAGATAAACTGTGTTGATCTCTTTATATATACAATGCTTGAAATTCCCATCAATTTTGTATTTCTGAAGAGAGAATTACAATCTTATGAAACACTGGATATTTTTTGTACAGTTGCAGCATTATTACAGTTTGCCAGATTGATTTTGGTATGAAATATGCATTCTTTGTAGTGTTAAATGATAATCTATGATATGTAATTTTTATTTTCTGTTTAACCAGAATAATGTTCTTTGTTACTTACAAAAACTATTTTTTTCTTTTCACAGTTCATGCCGTGGTTGCATTTGGGATTCTGATTGTGGATATTGTTTTATTGATGCGGGCAATGGTACTTATGATGGCATTTGTCTGCAGACTGCTGGTGAGGATACAGCAATTTCTAAATATGGACACTGTAACACTACACACCTTCCACATGATATAACTTGGGCCTATGAGTGGTGTCCTTCTTCGTATTCTTGGATGACTTTTATGGGTTTACTCCTGTACCTCTTTTTCTTTGCTCCAGGTAAGGATTTGTTCATATATTGGTATTCGCTGCTTCATGAAAGTTCACTTTATTCCTTGCTTTTATGAAGACTTAACATTAGTACCCTTTTTACAATAGAGAAGAATTAGGAAAAGGCATTTTGTTTGGCTTTTACTTTATTCCATGTTTGAAGAAAATTGCCACTTTATCTGTGAGAGAACACTAAGCTTTAGAATAGCTTTGCATGATATTTCCATTACTGATAAAAAAAATCTATGGTCAGAAAACTATGTAAGAATAAAGTATATTTCAAACTTTTTGCAACAGTTAGAGCAGGTATTATACTTCATTTAAATCATGATGCTGATTCAGGTTTCCTATGTATTTTAAATTCATCTCTTCTGGCAATTTGGAACAAATCAAATTCGAGTAAATACCCTCTATGATGTGAGTGAAATTGAATTTAAGTGACTGTGTATTTGCTCTTCACATTTGTCATGCAATCCTCATGTCTTTTTCATTATGGAAATGTCTTACTAGGTCAATGGCTAACAATTCATTCTTTTAATATTTAACAATCAAATTAGTTCTTTAAAAACATTCCTTAAGGAATAGTCAGAGGCAGTTTAAAGATCTGCATAACACTTGCTGCTGTGGGGAGGGAGGATCAACTTCAGATAACTATAATTCCTAAAATCTTGCATGCACTGAAATTCCAGTTCAGCAACAGATCTATTACAATCTGATAAAATCTCGAAGCAGAATCTCACATCGTTGTATTCTGGTTTCATAGCTGATATTGTTACAAAAATAATAATGAGGAAATTCTAACTTTTTTTGAAAGAATGTTTAGTATTTTACTATCTCATAATAGCCATATAATTTCTTCAGATAAAGTGGTATGACAGCAGCATTTTCATGTATGACTTTCTTTGCTACTACTGGAGCGAGAGATCCCAGAAAATCCATCAGTTGCTGCTGTAGTGATAAAGTCAGAATTAAAAAGCCTTCAGTTTATCCTGTTCTGATAATACATATGAGAGGCAGACAATAAAATTATGGTTTCTGTTCTTAAAGTTATCCATATGCATCTTGCAATTGTCTGATAAAATTATATTTTGTAAGCTGAAAAACTGTATGTGAGATGATTTGAAGATAAATCGAATATCATACATAGCTGCCAAGTATCCCAGTTTTATTGCAGAGCCCTATCTTTTTCATAACATCTTTCTGTTTCCCAATTGATCACTAAATCTCCTAGTTTTTAATTTTTTAGCTCTTTTACTAAGGAAGACAGCTAAGGAAGGTGTTTCCTAGTAATAAATGAAATTTCAAAATTAATTAAAAAAAATTGTGTAGATTCCATTCCCTTACCTCTAGTTATTTTCTGCATAATTTTTCTTATTAAATTTTACTTGATCTTAACTATCTCAATCTACTATAGACATTGCTCCTGTAGACTTTTATGAAGATTTATACGATGTTTAACTGTAAAATTACAGGAAGCAGCAACCTTTATTTGGCTTAGATTTAGTCAAGACGCTGTTGATTTCGAGGGCAGGCAGGTACAGGTTCCTCTTCATCAGGAGCAAAGGAATCTGCAGTGGAGAGAAAGTGATGGAGGAATTTATTTATATCCAAAAAGACTAAAAAGCAAATAAGGAGGTTGCATCATCTATCAGCAGATGGTGCTACATTTCTAGGACATTTTATAAAGCTTCAACCAATGTTTAATCAGTTAATAATTGCATTTAACTTTGTTTTTTATCATTAAATGTAACATTGTTATTTTATCCATAGTATGTACATTAATTTTTAATTTTACATCCATCATATTTAAAAGTATTTTTGTAAACAAAAGTTCTTCGGTACTTAAGATATTCTGAGTATAAAAAAGTAAGAAATTTGCAAAAAACAATTAGCCAAAGAACATATAATTTATAATACCTAAATAAATATTAATGTAATTTACACAAGAGTCATGTTATTAACTGCTGAGTAACCTGAATCATTAGAAGTATATTTCTGAAAATTACGCTATTGATTCCTTTTTTGTATCTTACATAAATGATATTTTGAAATACTGCATTTATGTAGATTGCAATAAAAGCTCAACTATTGAGAAATGCTGCATTCTGGAGACATAAAAATTCTGGATATATTTATTGTGTTTATATTGGAAGAATTTCATACTCATTATGAAAAAGTAAAAATTCAAGAAGTTTGGGGGACAAAAATTGACCAGCATATTTAATTTCAAAATCTGCAATTTTCTATGTCATTTTGAACTTGCCTCGAGACATCGGTTAATTAGATTAGTTAGAATAATTTGAAGATTTAAATTTAGATGAAATGCAGCCAAAAAAAAATGTGCATAATTTTATTGGTGTAAAAGGAAATCATGTGGTGTCCATATAAGATTTTTATACAATATATTATTTGTATATTATATTTTGCATGTATTACAGGAATGGGTTCGATGCCATGGACAATCAATTCTGAAATCTATCCTTTGTGGGCTCGCAGTACCTGTTATTCTATTGCAACTTCAATTAACTGGATATCAAACTTCTTGGTGTCATTAACCTTTTTAGATCTGATGCAAGCTATTACAAAATATGGTAAATTGAGTGTCTTTCATGCATTTGTTACATTCAGAAATTAATCATTGTCAAGTCAGCTTGCCCATAAAAGTCCTTAGCTGCCTTTATTTTCACAACCACTGGTTGCTCATTTATTCTTCCAGTTATAAAAATATTTTAAATGATGTAAATATTCATATTTTTGAATTTTTAAATTTAAAAAATAAGTGTTGTAAAAGTTTATACTCATTCTAAAAAAATGAAACACAAAAAGTTTGATTTCTGTGTAACAAAAATAGGCTGAGATGTTTAATTTCAAAACCTGGGATTTTTATCAGCTTTTTCGGTTTTCCTTGAGAAACCAGTTAAAAAATAAAGTAGAATAATTTAAGTTTGATTCTTTTTCTTTTAATGTATTATTTAGCCATATTCCTTTGTGTATTAATAATATGTAATGTTACATATTACTAATGCATAACATTCTCTAAGTTATAATTTTATTACATTTGGTATGACAAAATTTTTGTTACACAAGTTTTTTAAACATTAAAAATATATTAATAATATTCCCATGCAGGTTTAGTAGTTTACAGTAACAATCTAAGAGTCATAAAAAATTTATTTTACTGGAAATATTTTAAAATTTTAATTTATACAAAGTATTGTTATGAATTGGCTGATGAGTCAATACTAAATCGTATCACTATTTTCTAAAGCATGAATTCTATAAGATTTCAGGAAAAAGATCTACCATTTGGAAAAAACTGTATTGTGTGAAGCATTTTATGACAGTTTCCTTTAACAACAGTTGAAGGTCTTGCAGCAAAAAAGCCCAGATTTTTTAATTTTCTGAAAATTAAAAAAGCAAATTTCAAAAGTTCATTTTTAACTTATCTCCTAAACTTTTATTCGCATTAAAAGTACTAGTAAAAATAATTTTTTATGGCTAGTCCAATGGTTTTTTACTTCAATGCAAAGAACTGGTTTTTTTTTTTAATAAAAGAGACCCATGAATACAAAAATCTACCAAAGTGGAGCTGGGCCCTTCTTACAGCAAGCCCATCAATATTCACTTAATCTATTAGGAAACATCTTTGTAAGTTGATATTTCATTTTAGCAGTATGCTGATATTTCATCATCTCTCAGCATGATCTCAAATCTAAAATTAAGTATCGCAATCGGTTTTCTTGAATGAGTTTCAAACATTTTTGTATTATTTTTTTAAATGAGCATAAATTTTCACTACACATAGATAAATACTAAATATGATAAAATAAGTATAATAATTATAAATATAGACACACATATATATGTATAT
>KK120715.1:0-26541 GCA_000611955.2 Stegodyphus mimosarum | reverse complement strand
TATTTTAAGTATTTTAAGTAATTACTGTTTACTATAATTTAAATATATATATATATATATATTTGTTAAATTTTGTGTGTTTAAGTTAATTAATTTATGATTTTTTTTAATCTGTTGGGTTTTATATGTCAAAAATTACATTTTTGTGTTGTTTTATAATTAATATTTCCTTTTCATAATAAATAACCTTGAAGTTGTAATTTTTAATGTTGACTGTGAAACATTTTATACTTTTTAAATGTTTATTTTAATTTATATTTGTGACTAACTAATCAATGGACTCTGTTATACATCATTTATATTCTTGTTAACAAAAGCAAGTGCTAATTTTTGTGCAAAACTCAATATTCTTTTGCGTAAAATGTAATGTTACACTTGTTTGCTTATATTTGTTTATTTGTATATTTCTGTTGTTATGGCCTTTGCCATGCCAATACAGTATTGTGTGTGATTACCTTAATAGCCAGTGTAGTGCTAAATTGGCATGTTCTATCTTTAACTGAAAATTTCTTTCTTTGTTGTAGTGCATTTTGTGTCTAACGCATTCAGTATTTTTGTGACTAATGTGTTTCTTACTTTATGTCTCTAGCAAATGTGTTTAATGAAATGTGTTGTCTTAGCTTTTTTGTCATTTTTAAGCAACGCATAAATAATATTTTGCACGTTTGTATTAAAATCCCAGTTTTTTCACCTGTTAGAATGATTTCTCATTAATGTACTTATATTCATAGTTTAGATTTATATGGTAAATCTAAACTATTCTCTAAATCTAAATTCTTTTTAATTTTATAGTATCATTTATTTTTAACATCTGAAATACATGGTAGATGTGGCATTTTGTGTCCAAGCTTGATTTTAATTTTTGTTATATTTTCGTACATAGATGAAAAAATGCAAAAAATCTAATATTGACTGAAGTTTTGCTAGTACCTAGTCCAAATTCATTAAAGCATCGAGTCTATCACTTTGCAATGGAAATAATATAGTGAACGGAAGTTGAAGTGCTTGTTTGCAAGTATATAAATAGGAATACTTTCAGTCACACTTTAGACAGACATAAAATTGTAGCAGCTTGTTCAGAAGTTTAATTTGATATTTGTGTTAATTTTTGTGCATTATTTTTTACATCAAAATAAGATTAATTTCTTGCTATTATTTTTACCGTAATCTTTTTTATTTATGTCTTTCCTTCTCTTGGAGCATTTTGTTAAATTCTCTTAAAATTTACAGAGTAAATTTTCTTCCCCTGATTTTTACTTTTTACCTTTTATTTTCATTTTATTAAAATAATAGTTGTATCCAGTTTTTTAAAAAGTGGATGGATTACTTATTATTAGTTGCTTTTATTTAAATGAACTATTAATAAGGATTTTTTTCCTTTTGTGTCTTGTGAAATTTACAGAGTTTTTTTATTGTGCTGCTGAATATTTCTTTTTTCCCTTTGGTCTCTTTTTTCTGTATCCTTTGACCAACTGATTGCTATTCTTTTCATATAATTATACACGTAACATTCAAAGCATTTTTGAGTAAATCACAGCAAAATAACCATTCTGAGAATGTGCTGTCTGCTTAGACCTTTGATTGCCATCCAGAGTCTCATGAATATATGCCCATGTGTGCAAACTTTTCAGACATATCTCATCAGTCTTGTGCATTTCTTTTAAGTGTGGAAAATATTTTGATAGAGAAGATGGAATTAGGCATGATAATATGGAAGATGGTTGTTGTAACGAAGATGGTTGTTCCATATCCTCAAGAAATGCACAAGGATTGAGACAGTCTGTTTTGGAATCTGGTGGCAATGCTATATTTTGATATTCTTTGCATCTGCATATATGAGTTGTCAGCACATACTTCAAATGGTCTTTGCTGTGATACATATTGAATTGTTTAGAATCATTTATTTAGTCGAAGGGGCTTAGAGGTCTAAGGGCTAATGTGTCCTTCCCTAAACACTTCTCTTTTTTAACTGAGAGTAGTGCAGGGGGTGGAATTGAAATGTTTCATAACCCTCTTACTGTTTTCTTAATGTATCATAATAATTTTTGGATCAAACAGATATTAGTGCCTCCATTTTGCAGAGACACTAATTTCGCAGACATCCGTTCTTCATCAGGCCTGAAAACCAAGCCTACCAGTGAGATAGCCAGCTTTCATTACCACCACCTCAACTATAAAGACTGCCATGTCATCTTCAGAGGGAATCCTGAATGTCCTTAACACAGCCGTCTTCCGTATTATCTTTTGCCTGAAAATCCATCTTCTCTGTCAAATTTTTTCTACATCAATGAATATACTTCAGGATTAGACCAAGATAGGAATAAATATTGTATATTTTGTAAACTAGGCATTCTTTTTAAAGAGGGCAATGTAAACTTTCATTCACTGTAGAAGATGCCTTTGAAATCTTATGCACGCTTGTATTAAAACTTGGCAATCTCTGTGTAAAAGATATGGCATATTAGCCCTGAAGGTGGTACTTCTAATGTTAGCTGGCTATAAAATCAAGTTATAATAACATACGTTAATCATTTGCCTAGTGCAAGAAAGGAAGAACTTAACTTTTAGGAGAATTAAATTATTCGTTTCGTAATGTAATTAATAATAATAATAATAATAATACTTAAGCACTAAAAGCCACATCACTTTTATTTTAATAAAACAAAAAGTGATGAGGAGTTCATCATATAAAACATTTTATACATTTAATTATCATTAGGGTTAGCAATAAATATTACTCTAATCTGTGTAATGTAGTGCAGTTTATGGAAATGTAATTAACATTTTGTCTGACTTTTACAAATTAAACCATTGATTTTGGATGTGTTGAGTATTCTTTGCTTTATTTATATGTAATAATAAATTTCCATATATATTAATTTTTTGTTATTTATTTTAAGACAGCAAAATTGCTACATAAATATTTTCTGCTTAAAAGCTGCAAATATAAACATTTAACACCTGATTACGGAATAAATTTTATCATTTTTCATATGCATTTTAAAATTATTGTTTGGAAAATATGCTGATTAAATATAAAAATGATTCAAATCTTTACTAAAAATACTTTGCATTTTCTTAGATCAATTTCTTTGTGTTGTGTATTATGAGATTCTTAATTTCTTGAATGCCTCTAATAAAAGTGTATTTTGCAGCTTTTGTCATAGCAAATTTAGAGTGAAGACACTGTTAGTATCATTCTTTTTGCTGTATTAGCCATCTTGCATATATGTAGCACTGCCATACATTCTATATATACGGGACTATTGCTGTATTTCACGACTCATCTCTTATTTTTGTCCTGTTTTCTCATGAACTGGTGATGACTAGATGACTCTCAACCAGGATTATCACTGGGAAGAAACAGAACATACTGTTACTTGTTATAAGTAAGAAACAATTATATTGGTAACACTAAGATTCTGTTCAACCTGTTTGTATATCTAAAAGATGAGTTACAGAAAAATAATACTAATCAAAACTGCAAAGTACCTATGAAATTGAGTATAGAAGAAAACTGGCAGAAGTTTTTTGCAGATATGAAGTCTATTGATGAGAAGTCATGTTTAAGAAGTTATGGAAGTTAACTCTTTTCATCTGCAGATCTGCTCTTTTGATGACACTTTCGCTCTTTTTGATGATTATAAGGGAAGACTTACCCCAGATTTTACGTGTTATAAATTCGATTGATCTAGCGATCCAGTTCACTTTTGAGACTGAATCTGATAATACACTTCCATTCTTTGATATTCTTTTAATCTGCAATGGATCTAATTTTAGCACAACTATTTACTGTAAACCCTTTTCTGTTTGTTTACCTCTCCATGCTAAGTCATGTCACCCAGCTAAGTAAAAAATGGCTTCTTTTTACTATTATGTATTTCAAGCTTTCAAAGTTTGTTCCACAGAATCTCTTCTTGCTAATGAACTCAATTATTTAAGATCTGTTGCCCTTGATGAAGGATTTTCTAATCATTGATAAAGCTGTTCACAAGTTCTCATCGTGCCATCTAAGAACATATTCTGGTGCTAGAAATAACATCAATAACCTTGTTGTGCTTCTATTGCATCCTTCTATCAGTTACAAAATAGCATGGATTTTAAACAAGTTTAATTTTCATGTTGTTTTCTCGCCTATAAATAAAATCCGAGGCTCAGTTCTTAAAGATTCTATTTCTGACTTTAATTCTTGGGAATTTGTAGCATATCATGTCAGTGTGGCTTAAGTTATATTGGCCAAATGAAAAGAGCATTACAGTTTCGCATAAAGGAACATGAATCTTACATCTGAAAAGGCGAAATTAACAAATCTTCAATATCTAATCATAGTTGGAAATTCAATCACAAGTTTGATTTGGGTTCTGCTAAAATTATCCAGAAATCTGGTTCTATTAGGGAATTGGATTTTCTTGAAGCTTTTCACATTCACAAAAGTTTATCCTGTTTAATCAATGACTTTAATTCCAATCCAGTCTTGCCTAATTCCTTTAAAATACTACTAACTTAACTCTCCATTTTTGGTTACTATTTCTACCGACAGATGGCTGTATCGGCTGGTTGCCTGTAGGGCATAAATATGATCGGCATTCACTTTCTCGTTTTGCAAAATCTTTTGCTCCTGATGAAGGCGGACCCCTTTTGCGCTCGAAATAGATTGGGACTTTACAAAAGTTACCTCGAATACAAGGTTGTCGATTTGCCTGTTCTATTATGCAAATACGTATTTTCTATTACAGCCCACATTGCGAATGTGAAAAGAATATTTGCCCTAATATCAGCTCAATGGTTGGATGAAAGAAACAGATTGTCATTGAAGGCAGTTGAAGCAATTTTTATTTGTCATTATAATTTTAAAATGAGTTGTGCTTAATTTTATAATTATGTGTATAATTTTAAAATGAGTTATGCCTCATTTTATAAATCTATGGAAGAAGAAAATGGCATAATTAAGAAAGTAATAGATTTTAAAATATGACTGGGCTAAAAAAGATTAGCCTTGCATCTGTATTATTATTCTAAATATTCATTTTATTAGATTGCTTAATTTTATCAGAGTAAAATAAATCATTAACTACCCACGCTTTTCATGTTTTATTTATTTAGCATCCTGTATCAGTGCTTGGCAATTATGGCAGCCCTACATATATGTCAGGCTTTAATTTAAAACTATGTATGCTGTTTAAATACAAGGTAGAGCATTAAAAGTCTAGTGTAAAGTTGTAAAAAATATTCATTTCACTGTATTACTAAAATTCTCCACTTGATATTCCTATCTGGAAGTTATACAGATTAGTTTATGAAAAAGTATATTCACCTGTTAGTAAGAAGAAATCATAGAAGCTTTTATTGCAGTCTGTTGTTAATTACAGCAAAGTAAGATTTTATGCAGATATGTTATTAATAAAAGGTGTGTCATTGCACTCAGAAATACAGTTTTGTTGTAATCAGTGTTAAAATACAATCAAATTGATTGTGTTAGTAATGATCTTTGCAGAAATTTATGTAGGATTTCCCATTTATTTCCCTTTCATTGACAATGATACCAAATGATTGATAAATAATGGAATTTCATATTGGCAGCTTCCTAGAAAGTGAAATTTTTGTCCAAGTAATAAATAAGAAGCAGTGGGGGTCAAAAGTCGTGTGGTATTTTAGTATTTATATATTCCTATTTCAGCTGTTGCAAAGCTTTTGATATTCGATCTTATCTATTAAAACTACTGACTTATAACCTCGTACTGATACTAACTTATTTAATAATTCATTTTAATTTTATCTTTAGCTGTAGAAACACAATTTAATATTATTATATATAGATAATTATATGAAATATCAGCATTTGGTGAAGGAGTTATTAATAATACCATTGTTGTTATTATTGGAGTTAAAATGTTCATATGTTCTTTATTCATTTATAATGCAGTATTCTTGGAACATTTAACTGGGAGTTTTTTTAGTGAAGTATTAGATGAAAAAGTAATATAGATATGCAAAATTATTCAGACCTTTTATATTATAAACATATGCATAACTATATTTCGTTGTACTTACTATTAGATTGAAAATATGAAAAAAGTTAAGTAGGTTTCTAAAACAGTAAACTACATAGCAAAAAAAATTCTCTGCTTCATTGGCTGTTGTGCTTATATTTTTTATTTTTGTTTTTGTGTGTATTGTATTTCTGTGTACATTTTCTTGTTTGATTCAGTTTCATAAGTAGAAAATGAGCTTCAGAATTAGTATTACAATTCAAACTTTCAAGGAGAGTACGAGAGTAATTTCACTTATTATTATATAACACTAGCCGGTTGAGAAATTTAGTATTATTCTTTTCTCTTTGAAAAAATAAAGAAATTCTTATAAAAATAAATCAATGATTTTTCCTTTGTGTATACTTCTTTGCTTTTACTTGTCGAATTATTTTTTGCTATACTGCATGCTATATGTAATCATTCATTTAATTTGTGTATGGCTGTATAAATTCCTTTGTTTGCTTCATTTGTAGCTTTTTGCTTCTTTGTTCAGTGTTGGCATGCATGTATGTTAGTCTGCATGTTTTAAAGGTATATAGTACTTTTTTTTTGTTTGTTTATTTTTGTCATATTATCTGATTTTTTGTGTTTCATTTGCATGTAGATGTCCAGCTGTATCTTTTTCATCTACCATCAAAAACGTGGAAGAGAGTTCTACAAATTTCCAAAAGAATGGCGTCTAGTTCTGTTATTCTTTTCATCATTTTAACTCTTCGTTGTCTCTATTTTTTATAATTGCACTGTTAACTTAAGCATGAGCAGAATCACTAATCTAAAGTAGATTTCTGCATTCTTAAACTGAAGATTGTATGAGCGGGAAAAGTACTTTTCCCTTTTATCAATTGCACCAGCTAATTGAATATCTTAATGTCTGTGAATTTATATTTATTTATATGAGTGTTACATTGCATGGAGGTTATTGTATTTAATTGTCCATGAAAGGAATGAGATCATATTCTGTGATCAATGAATGTAATAAATGCACAATTAGTTGCTCGTTTTTTTTCTTTCAGGAAACAAAATAATGAAGTTATTTTTATATTTTTATAAATATTGTTATGCAGCAAAAGAATTTAATGGGAAAAAATTATGTGTTTATGCATCATTTTGAATGAATGAGTAATTTTACAAATATATGCTCATAATATATTCCTTTGAACAAATGTCATTTACAAAGGAACTTGTCTTTTTAATGATACTGTTCTGAACTCCATCTCATTCCATTTTGTATTTTTTATGTCTTGTACAGAATTCAAGTGATAAATAATGGGATACACGATGTATATATAGATTTTAGGTTTAAGTTATTAATTATGATTTTTAATCCAGCTGTGCATATTATATATGCAGTTGCTGTATTGCATTAATAATGCAATAAAATATCCATTGAATAATTAACAACGTAAACAACTAAAAGATTAAATATTTATGTTTATAGTTCATACAATTATAATTCATCATTCCTTTCTTCTATAAAAAAGCAAAAAATATGCAAACCTTTTTTTATTAGGAATAGTTCTTTTGTACTTGCAGTTTGATTGTTTTCTTTGGGGGGGAGAGGGGCTCTGTCCCCCAAGAAGCTAATGCATATCAAGTACCCAAAGAAATGTTGAATCATATGTACATATAATAAAAAAATATATTTTATACTCTAAGATATTTATATATCCAGTGACAATCTGAAGACTGAGTTTTGAACTTCTTATTTTCTGTTTGTCCTAAAAAATGGTGCTATGGCTATTTTATTCTTGATATAGAATTTTAAAGAGCACTGGATGCTTATCTATTAAATATATATGTATATGTCTTCTATTATTTTAAATTTTATAATTTGTTCCAAATTTTTATTGTAAGATGCTTTAATTTTTATTTTGGGAATTTAGGGAGAAATTTTGAAATTTCTTAACCCTCAATCAGGTATGCTGGTACATTTAACGTACCATTTGCTGTTTCTCAATTTAAATGGTAATATTAATGCACATAGAATAATTTATCCCTTTTCAAACTTTTAGTTAGTT
Source organism: Stegodyphus mimosarum (assembly GCA_000611955.2). Classification (NCBI taxonomy): domain Eukaryota; kingdom Metazoa; phylum Arthropoda; class Arachnida; order Araneae; family Eresidae; genus Stegodyphus; species Stegodyphus mimosarum. Next base: position 18,491 of record KK120715.1, on the reverse strand, counting down.
TGTTTGCCACTAAAAGCATTTGCCCAAATTCTAAACTGATATTTGTTCACTGAATAGATTTTTTAAGAGCTATAAAAAGCTGGCATGTTTTTAAATGGAATGCTTCTGATAATACAAGTATATTTTTTCTTGATTTTTTTAATTCTTTATAATAATTAAAGATTATATTTTGAATTCACAAAACAATTTCATTTTCCATTGCAGCTTTTTTTCAAAACTTCTTTCATTTTTACCTCTAATTTATTCATGTGTAAGTTATTCTTGTTTTTTATCATTTTTAGGTTGTAGTTTCACTATAAGTTACACAATGACAGGGATTTTTTTCTTTAGATGATCTGATTACATATCTCAAGATCAGGAGGATAAGTAACCATAACAAATATAACAATTTCATATTTTCAGCAATATAGTTAGGTTCATATGTATAAATAATAAATTAGGAAATGTCTGTACTTTTCAGTATAAATATTTTTTAAGCAAGTCAAAGTAAAAAATTTGAACTAATAATAAATTTTTTTAACTGCATTCATTTTACAAGAATCAAGAAGAAGTCAAATAAAAAAGAAAGAGATATTCAAAATGAGCACAGTATTGAGTCTCTGCGAGACACGATACTTATTGGAGATGATAATTTAAATGATGTAAAACATTATATAACGATAAATTCATAAAATATTGAATACACTATTAAAATTTTTTACAATAATTTTTAAATTATAATTCTTTAAACTAACAAGTTAATGAATACTGGAATAACAAATGTAATTCAAATACATTTCTAATCAAAAATTTCTGTGCCTGCTCAAAGGTTATTTTTTTAATTTAAAACCAAGTGTATTTAAATTTAATTTTATAGTTAGTATGGTTTTGAAGTCAGTTTTCTATAAATTTGCACATACATGTTTGTTATGCAACTTTTTGTCTGCTTTTAGGATTTATATTATATATTGTTATAGCTCTTAAATGAATATTCTTATAAGCAGTAAACAAAGTATAGTTTTACTACACTGTTGTATAAGAAAGACAGATGAAGCATTTACAGAAGATTGTGATGGATGATTCTAGAGAAATACTATAATTAAGAATTTTAATTAAAGAAAGAAATGTAACAGCACAGTTCCCAGGTCTCTAAGAAAAGGATTTTCATTTTTGTAATTAATTTTAGATTTTAACTATGATACCAGAATTATTTTTCTTATGACATTATTTTTAAATATTTATCCATAATTTTTGCAGATGAAAAAATACAATGAATATGTTTATTGATGATTTTATTTTTAAATTATGTGATTTTGTTATGGAATATAATGGTTTTTAATGTGTTTAATGCAAACGAAAAAAAATATTTATTGATGTAAACTAAATAATCAAAATAAATGCCTGATTTACAAAATGCATTTTTTTATTATTATTTTTTATTATTTTTAGAGCATTTCATAATCCTAGTTTCTGAAATTTTTCATGTAATCTCCACTGAAAATTCAACCTATGCTTGTGTTAGCTGGTTAGTTTTTTAGAAACAGTTTTATGTATAAAATATGTTTTTATATAAATTATGTGGTAATTCTGCGTCCTTCTTCAGGGACTGTGTATATGAAAACTTTGCATGTAAAATTACAAAGTTTCAGTTCTGTTTTGGCACATGAAATATTGCTTTATATTTTATTATTCACTGAAGCAATTAAATAAGATATCTAAATATTATGTCGTAACAAAAGTAAATGTTTAGTATATTGTAGAAAGAAGTTTCTGAGTGTAAATCATTTTGTTGTTGTTCATAATTTATTAGGGAAGATATTCCATTATTAATGAATATTTTCTGTAAACAGTGAAATAAAGTTTCTCCACCTTTCGGTTTAAATTTTCTGATATATTTGGATTAAATTAGTATAGATTTGTTAATCAAACTCTCTCTTTTTATCTCTTTCGCTTAATCTTAGCATACTTACTGCTTTTAAAATGTAAAATATCTAAATTTTTCACATTTCATGTACTTATTAGTAGTAAATACTATAGTTTTTCAATTTTTAAAGTAACTGTTCATTTAAAACCCTCTCTTAATTCTATGCTGGAATAAAATGGTTGTATTTATTATTAATGTAAGTAATTCTGTTAATTTGTCTTAGATAATGAAAAGTGCTTTCAAGAAAAAAGTTAAAAAGAAAATTTCAGTTGTGATGAGCTATTAGGCTGAAACTAAATAGTTAAGTTTAATTGCTTATCAGATATAGCCCTTTAAGGATGAAATTGGCTAAATATTACAGTTCTTATAGGTTTGAACATCAGATGCAGCTTGTTGGTCCTTCATTTTGGAGATCAGAAAATGAACATGATAAATGCACAATGACTGCATTTGCCTTATTTAGTTTCTTTTATGGATATAAAAACTATAATTTCATTGCTGCAAAATGTGGTGCTCTTTAAATCGAAGTTTCCATTCCCTTGGAAAGCTAAGAAAATGAAAAATGGTCAGAAAAAATATAAACTATATTGTAAAAGATCTGTGAAAATCAGAACTTTCCCCAAAAGTCAGAGAAATTAATATACACAGATACATTATTTCCAAAAAAAGAATTTTCCTGTTTTAAATAGTGCATAGTAGACAAAAATTGCCGCTCTTGGAAAAAAATGCAAATGAAGAAGGACTGTAATTTTCATTTTTCTTGCAGAAAGCATACCGACACAATTTTAAACACCAAAAAAGTAATGTTTATTATGAATGATAATTAATTCAAAATTCGTTTTGCAAAATGGACAGTTTTTCCTCTCGAGTATTTAATATTTCTTTCTGAAACCTTATCGACTTCTTCGCAACGGTTTAGTTGAATACTTCTTATATTCTTTGTTTTGCTTCATAGTAATAAGTAAGATAAATAAAATTTTTTCTCTGTTCTTAGTAATTGGACTGTATTTTATAATAAATATGTAAAATTATTTAGTTACTGATATTCATAACTAGTTCATTATTTTGGTTAGGAAATTAAAAGCTGAATTTAAGTGCGAACTCTGATTAGAATAGATTGATATTATTTCTATTTTGTTGTATACCTAAATTCCAAAAATTTCAAATTTTGAATTTTTTTAGTATTATATATTTAATTGGGCTTCATGCCTGCATGGAGTCTTTCTCTGTTATCTGGCAAAAAGAGTCCTTCCTTTTAATAGCAGTTCTATAAAGTAGTTTTTAGACTAGAGAAATGAAGAAGAAAATTTTAGTTTCAATGCTTTTCTGGTATGGTCACTGTTAAGCTTGTGTATAAAAATACTTTTCTGAGCATTTTCTGAAAGTAGAAAACTAAAAAAAAGTGAAAAATATTTATGTGTTTTAGCAAAGATTTAAAAAGGAAAGGTATTTTGTGGCAATTAGTGCCCATCAGGATGAACTGGATTTCATTTAAGTAGCTGTTTTTGTGTATTTTATAATTCGTATAGCAATTTTTAAAAAAACAATAATTTTGATATTCTAAATAAATTTGAACTTTAAAAATAAAATTTTAAGTTATATAAATAAAATTTTAAATTTGTCAGTTTCAGCTTCTTTTCTCATCCCTAAAAGTCAGATTGTGAGATATGTTATGAATAATTGTCTTGAAATTGTTAATGTTGTATTTAGTTTTACAAATTTTATTGCTTGAATATCAAGAGGTATATGGTGTAAATCATATCTGAATGGCATAGTTAGGTGAAGAACTTACCATATTTAAAAGCAGAAGCAAGAAGAAGTAGTAACGTTGTGTTATAAATTTTCAAGTCAATTATATTTTTTATCTTTACTATATTCGTTTTATTTCTAACCTGTTTTATTTCTAATGGGATTCTTAAATGATAAGAGTTGTTGATCTGATTAATCAGTTTGCAGCTAAATGCATCAACTCCAGTAGGGAGAACTTTTCCAACTAGGGATGACATTTAGTTTCCAGAAAAAGTTGATTACAGGTGTCAACAGTAAAGGAACTTTTAAACTTGGAAGTGAATTCCAAATACTGAAAAGGTGAAATTTATGAACATTTGAAATGTAATAAAGAGTTTCTAAGGGACATTATGTTATGAAAAATATGTAAGACTGGAATACACAAGAATCCTAGCCATCTGAATCATCTTTAGAGTAGTCATGCTGGAAAAGGCATGCAATCTACTTTTCTTTTGAATATTTTCTTTTATTCTTTCAATTATTTTTTCATTTATTTCGTATTAAATTTTATGTAAAAGCTTGTATAGCATGCTTTAAGCTCTTTGAATACTGAAATTAGTCTTTCATAATGTATCCTAGACATAGGCTTTCACAGAAAATTTTCAAGATGGGTTGAGACTTAAGACAAATAGTTTACATCAGTAAATTTTTATTTAATTTTTTAAATTGTAGAGGCTTGCGAGTAGATTATAGACTACATTGTTGCATCAATACTCGATTTTATTCGATTTCATCATAGTCATGGCCCATTTCCCCCTTCCCCCTGCAAATGCCCATGGTTTTTATTCTTAAAGTATCTTACTATTCACCTTATATTTGTATAATATTGGCATTATGCTAGTGATAACCATATTGATGTCAGCTGATAGTACATGTTTAGAATGCTTTATTTAATATGTATGTTATAAAGTAATTTTATTAACTTCTAATGCAAACTAGTTTACAGAAAATCTTTTCTGTCAGTTGTATAAAAATGCTGTTTGCTGTTTGTTATATGTTGTTCTCATGCATACATATTCCTATAAATTGTAAATATTTCGACAAAATATCTATTTTATAAATTGTAAATATTTCTTTAAAATATATATCTGTAAATTGTATATATTTATGTTTTATTAAATTTCCGAATTACTATATTGTACTCAAAAGATAGAAAAAGTTGTGTCCACAGAAATGCATCTACTTTTTGTTTCACATATGAAATATTACAGTTAATTATCTTTTGTAAATGACAGTAATTGAACTGTGAATTTTTCTCAGAAATCCTGTTCAATATTTAACTAAATGAAAAAGAAATCTGGAATATTTTCATAATATTGCCATATACTGTTTTCTTCATATTTTAATGATGCTGTTTGAACTTTATAAAATAATCTTCTTCGATGTGTTTATTGATAGTGCATTTCTGTTGTTTAATAGTGCACTTATAGCTGTGTGTATACCTGAATATTAAGTGATCAAAGAATATCAGAAAAAGATTTATGTAATTACGAACTCTTCCTTATCTACTTAACTGAGCTGTGTAATGTACAAAGACGAAAGCCACTCTTATAATAGAATACAACCTTACACTTTCCATTTTGTTTCATTCATTAATTGCAGTTAAATAGTATTTCTACAGCATATTATGTTTTTCTTTTTATATGTATAAATTTTTAATCTTTCAATTCAGATTACAGGCTGTAATTTTATCTTCTGAAATGTGCGTGTATAGGATTCTTGAAACTAATAGAAAAACGAATTTTTATTATTTTATTTACTTTGCAGAGCTTTAGTACTGTCAAGAAAATAAAGTAATATCATAATGTTTTTGTAGTTTATAATATTTTAAAGTAATATTTGTTTTAATATAAGGAATTTGTGATAAAGCATTCAAATTTAAATGCATTTTTATATCAACAAATTGCAACACTACATGAAACTTCTGTATCATGTTCTTACGCATTGCATGTAATAATTGTATATGTCCAGTTTTATCAAAGTATTGATGAATTCAAAAGATTAGAATTTTGAAGGCGTAATAACTTCTGAATATGAAGTAGAATGTCCATGTGTATATCAAAGTATTAGAAGACAAAGAAAGTATTATTCACTAACTATAAAACTTCAGTTCATTTTATGAAATTATTATATCGTTATTGGCAAAGTGATTGATTTTGTAATATGTCTCAATTTTAAAATATAAATATTATTTTGTTTTAAAATCTTTTAATGTTACTTAACTTAAAAGTATTTTTAATTAAAAATTTGTTGCAACATTTACTGTGACTTGAACCTCCAAGGCAATGTATTTAAATACTGGTATTTTGCATTAAAATATATGTAAATTATCAACGAAAGTTTAAATGTTTTAATTATACCAGGAATCTGAAAAAAAAATTGAAATATTTTTAGCATCTCATCACGCTTGTGTGGAATATAGACCACACATTTTGGTCAACAGCAATAATTGATGCCGTCTTATTAGTCATGCTATTAGCAAATGCATGTACTAGTATATATATATTTCATTTTAGCACTCTTTGATGAAAGATAATAGTTTTGTGTATTTTTTAGCGAGATACTGTGTATTTTAGTGCATAAATAATAGTTCATTGTTATTGCTTTAAATCTTGGTCAGTTCTTAAATGTTTTTAAATGAAATTTCGCTCAGAAACAAATTTAAAATGTATAAGTTTACAACATCTTGTCATAATTATTTAGTGATTTGAAGTACTTTGCATTTAAAAATTAGTTCATTATTACACTATTGATTTACGTGATTTTGTTTTTCTTATTTAGAATTCCGACAGATAATGCAGATGTAAGTATATTATTATTAAAGATGTACTTATTTTGTATTGTCCTGAATAAAGTTTTCTGAAAAGGAAGCATATTTTTCATATGCATTTAACATTCATGATAATACAGCAGTTACTGTTAGAGCTACTATGGCTGTTATTAAATTGAGACAAAGCGCAGCTCTGGTCCTTCTCAGTTTTTAAGACAGTCATAACTATTCTTAATGTTGCTTTACCTTTCGCTAACAACCTTTGACTGTTTTATTTTTTCAACCTTAGCTAGTATTGGATGTATCTCTTGCGATGGAAGGCAGTAAATCGAGGGTATCAGGAATAGGTTATACCCTTCTATTCGTAATATAGTGATTGAAGGGCTGCTAGAGCCAGATATCCTATTATTATCACTGCTGTCTTTGCTTTGCCTTTTAAACAGAATTTTTGAAATTTGAGCTGAAAATTGTTAAATTGATTTTCTCTATCATATGACTGTTATACGCATGTTAGTTTTACATTGCTATTCTGTTCTAGATGTTCTCTTAGATATGGTGTTTCATTCTAGCGTGCTGTAAGTTAATTTGAATGACTGTTTGTTTCTTCATAATATATCCTTTTCTTAAATTTTTGTACTTATCTTTTATGACACGCGCAGTTCCTATCTTTACTATCGTGTTGTGTGTTTAATCCCGCATTAAATTTTGCATTAATTTTATGTTTACATATTTGAGGTTTAGGGATCAGCACGTACTCTTCTGGCTATCTTCTGGCCCTCATGTTCTCTTTGCAGTTCTTTGCTATATGATTGTGTCCTACACATTGCTAACATTGTGTTACCTAAATAAACTCTCATACGTTGTTACGTCTCCACTGAATGTTGAGTTTTCTCGTTTTCATTATAGATTTGAATGTAGTAGAATCAATTGATACTATGCAGTGTTTTCCACATTTTACTTTCATAGAGAACAATACCTATAATTCTGCATTTTGGAATATTAATTTTTCTTGGAGCTTTTCCTTATCTATATCACTGTTAACACTGTATATTATTAATTTTGGATTAACCTTATATGGTCTTTTTGTTTCTACTGTTTCCTATTCGCTTTTATGGCTTCATCCAATATTTCGAGGTCATCTTTTTTATTAACCTTATAGAGTTTGATTTGCTTTGGGAACATAAACTAGATTCAAACTCTGAACAGACATAGAGCGAATTATCGCTTAGTTTGAAGTAACAATGAACCTTATTAGAACTGTAAACCTCAGTGGAACCACCACGTGGCTCGTGTTAAGAGCAACTAGTGTAGTGGCTGATTTTCACGTGTGGACACCACTATGGAGCTGGTCGAGTAAGTTTATATCATCTTTCGTAGTAGGCTCCGAAATGTCGACAACGTAAAACTCAACCATAGAATACGACTTTACAAAAGAACCAGAAATAGAATGATTAATCTGCTCGCAGCACGCAGAAGCTGGCAGAAATGCAACTCTATAAGTTCGTTATCAATGCCTCAGTTTATTTATCAACAAAGATTTAACAACAAAATTTGCAAATTATTCGCATTCCCCTGGGAGAGGGATTTTTGAGGTAAATCATAATTCTAGCCGGAATCATTATCCCTAAATATATTAAAAAAAAAAAAAAAAAGGTTTGGTATTTCTGTTTATGAAACTGAATCACAATTTCAAATGAAAGTTATTTTCATCTCGTAACATTTTATTCAGCAGTAAGTGAGACTTAGAAATTGATATTTACTACTAAAAGCATACCTTTCTTTCCTCGGGAAACTAACCCATAAAAGCAAGTTGAGACATTAAAGGAAAGATGAGCTTTCACCCGCAGTTCAAAATCTTAGTCGCCAGGAAACACCAGTGAATTTGCAAGCGTTCGTTTAGCAACCGGTAAATTTTTCGTGATCAATCTGGTCGTGCCATCTTACCTGCTGATTCCATATCGACGGTTTTAGTTATTTTGATTATCTAACGCAGTGGCTCTCAGCCTTTTTGGGATCACGGAACACTTTTAAGTGGTCTCGATTTTGGCGGAACACCATTATCATAAAATTTGTAAATCTAATGTAAATCATACAAAATAATTGGAAGATTAATATTTAATTGAAATAAAGATATATATTACATGGTAACTTATTTTAATGAGAAATTTGCGCTTGACGACCTTTACAAATTTCCTCAAGGTTGGGTCTTATGTAAGAGAGCGCTACTCTCATTTCTTCTTCTAAATTGGTAAGTCTTTCTCTTTTTTTGCTTTTAATATTTGTTAGAGTTGAAAATCCAAGTTCGCACATATAGGACGTCGAAAAGAGCAACAAGATATTCAACGCTCGTTTTGCAATAAATGGATGTTCATTCTCGATGGAAATCCAAAACCTTTCCACTCCTTCTTCTTTGAATTTTAGTTGTAACGTTCGATCCGTTGATATATTAATAAACTCATCTGCTTCCTGAATAGAAAAATCTTGGTTCATTATATCAAATTCACCAAATGGATTTCGCGCCCAATCAAAGTCTTCAATATTAAGAGATGGAAAGTAATGAGTTATTTTGTCTTGCAATATTGACAAATGCTCTGCCACATTTGAAATCATTTCGTTAATGTTAACAATATTTTCCGTTGCTAATAACGGAAACATATCAAATTTGCGATTTTGAGCAATACGATTTTTCCAAAGCAAAAGCTTTTTCTGGAAAGCTAGCAATTTGTCTGTGGATGTCAGAATATTTTCATTTTTTCCTTGAAGAGATGTATTGACTGAATTTAAGTAGCTGAAGATATCGGCTAAATATGCTAGCTTAGTACACCATGCATCATTTTCCAAATATTTTACGTATACATCATTACCCTCTTGTCTAAAAAAAACTAGCAATTCCTGTTTCAACTCATGAACTCGGGTTAGCACTTTTCCTCTTGAGAGCCACCTCACTTCAGAGTGCAAAAGCAAACATTCATATTTGGATTCCATGGTGTTACAAAGTTGTTTGAACATACGGGTTTTTAATGGTCTCGATTTAATATAATTCACCATATGTACGACTTGTTCCAAAACAGACTTTAAGTTTGCTGGTAGACTCTTCGAAATCAAAGATTCCCTGTGCAGAAAGCAGTGAGTAGAGACTATATTTGAATTTATTGCTTTAACTCGACTACAAAATCCCTTAATACTGCCACGCATGGCTGGAGCTCCATCAGTACAGAATCCTGCGCAATTTTCCCAGGATAATTTCCATTCTTCCAAATAAGATGATACTGAATTAAATATGTCTTCTCCAGTTGCGTGACCAATAAGTTCCTTGCAGAATAAAAACTGATTTATTATTTCAGTGTCGTCAACAAAGCGAATAAATCCGATTAATTGGGCTTTGCCACTTATGTCAGTGGATTCGTCAATTTGCAGCGCAAAATTTTTTGTACCTAATTTCGCCGTCACTGCGTTCTCTATAAAACCTGACATATCTATAATTCTTCTTTTTATCGTATCGTCCGAAACGGGAATTTTTAGGACGTCTCGCTGCGCTTCATTGCCAAACATAATCTTAACAATTTCTAAACATGCGGGCAAAATTAGCGATTCTGCGATATCATGCGGCTTTTGCTTCAATGCAATTAGTTCTGCCACTTTATAAGAAGCGATTTGCGCTTTATCCGAAATTGTAACGCTCTTTCGAAAGCATGTTGCTTGCACTTCTTGATTTTTCAGCAATCTTTCGAAATAATCTTTACCTTTCGAAGTTAGACAAGAATGTTTTGTTGAAAGGTGTCGCTGTAACTTAGCTGGGACCATTGCACTGTTAGCCAATTTTTCACCACATACAATACATCTCGGAATAGGAACATCTTGACTACCGCTCCATGTAAAACCAAACTTCAGATATTCTTCCGAATAATGCCGAACTGATTCGGATATCTTTTTACGTTTATTTTCGGCATTTTTGTTGCCTTGCATATCTCCTTCAATTGAAGAAGACCTGCTTGTACTCGCCCCAACATTAACCTCACTTTCAGTCTTTCTTTTCAAAAATTTGTCCATATTTCAGATTTAAAAGTCTTGTATAAATAAGCAACTAAAAAAGATTAGAATACTGTTAAAACTACACAACTTGCATTTCATCTTACCAATTTCCAACAATATAAAATATATATATACAATAAAAAACACACTCACGAAAACTAGATATTTATATTAAATTATGGCTGAACCGCAGATCGAAATTGCGCTTTTGTTATTTACGTACGAAGAAAGAGAAACAGCACGAAATCAACACTACGTAGCGCTCCCTGCGTTATCGAGTACACTAGAAATTTAGTGGTATTCCCCGGAGTAACTCCAAACGACGTAACTGCGTCGTTCGATAATTACACTGTTAATATTATTGACTGTTCCGCGAAAATTTAGAATAATATTGAATATTTTTGCTAAATTTCAAATAATTAACAAAACTATGTAGTATTTATTTTATAGTAATAAAAAAATTTACTGTTTCTTATCATATTATATTCAAAATTTTCGCGGAACACCTGGGACAGCTTCGCGGAACACCAGTGTTCCGCGGAACGGCGGTTGAGAACCACTGATCTAACGTGTTACGGCAAGCCAGAAAGGAGAAACCAAAGTCAGAGAAACATGATCATGCTCTTTCCAACGTTCGAGTTCTATCGCACTACTTCACTTACAGAAATGAAGCCACAGAGAAAGCAGAGAATAGTTGCTTTGGAGCAGATTATGAGTCATTGACGTCACATGTCCAAAGATTTCTGGTTGGGAAGAGCAAGCTTTGGAGTACAATAAATCTTGGGAAGAAGCCTCATGTATATTCCTAAATGCGAGCTTTACCCAGTGAAATAGAAATGGACAAAATCACTTTAAGGGATCAGATCGGAACTGTTCGCTCACTGTAGTGAATCATTTCTTTTTAATGATTCACCGCTTGCTTGACCTTGATGAATGCATGAATGGAAGACGCATGGCTCAACAGCGGTGCGCAAAGATAGGGGAAAAGCAGAAAGAATTGAACAAGGAGTGCGATCACTGGAATCAACTCAACCAAACCATTTACTCCCTGGACTGATTTCTTTCAACTGTACTTTTGAGATTTGCTTAAAAAAAAACTTTCTACATAGAACAACAGTAAAATTCTGGAATTAAAAAGCGCTAAAAGTTAAAAATAATGCAAACTAAACTCACTTTTGTTAAAGATCACATTATTTTATTACTATAATTGATATTTTGTTGCTACTACAAAGCACAGTGTAAAAATTAATTTTTAGATTGGAGACAGATCCCAAAGAACAGGAAATTATCTGCTGACAGTACCATTATTTTCATTTTTCTCTTATCTAATTTGACAAAATGATACCAAATATCGCTCGAGGTTCTTCTATTCGGTAGAATGCACATTTTGTTCTGCAACCTTGGAAAAATTCATGTTTATTAATATATACTAATTCTAAAGACGATTAAAGAGGAATTCACAGTTCTTGATTACAAGACGTTAGTAAAATAAGTAAGTAAATAAAATAATGATTTATTATTTTACACAAGTATTACAGTAGTATTGTATAAAAAAGGTAATATCTAATACACATAGCTGTACTATGACATATTATTCAAAGAATCGAAATGAAACTCAAAGGAACAGCTCCAGGAAAGCGAAAAGAACAAATAATCAAGACTCCCCAAGGAGCCAGATCTGAAAGAGCGAATAATGAAGACTCCGATGGACCCAGATCAACTAATGCAGGAGGGCTGACGATTGGGAATCCGAGGAACTAGTTCCTATAATCTACGTACTTTAAACGGGTCCTTGCACTGTCCTTGGAGGTAGGAAGTAAGAGTTCTATCTTACCTCCATGGCACTGCCAGATGGGGAGAGGGAATCTCCATCCATCTGCAAACATGGACGATCAGTTTCGCTGAGATGCGTCGGCTTATTTAATGTTTGTTTCTTAAACACTAGATGGAACACAAAAAAGCCAAAAATACACATAGAAACATACACAGCATACATAAAAAATAGGTCAGAGACGTTTCCAGTAAATAATAAAGGAAAGACTGCTAGTGTTTACATTACGAGGAATCAAATTTTTGGCACGCTTCCCAACAGCTCTCGGTAAACTGTTAAAAGAACTGTTGTTCCGTTTTTGCCGGAGCGCTGATCATTCGTTCAGTCTTCGGTTCCGGAATACATCGTCCATCTCTATAGTGAAATGCTGAGATAAATTCCTCAAACACGTCCAACACTAGTGACTTCTCGAACCAATATAATCAGATAAGTGCGGGAGAGGGGTCTCTAGAACCTTGCGTATATTCGCAACTTAGAGATCAGTCCGGGACACCTTTTCCTCATCACACATTCTGCTTGCTGCTGTAATTACATCTACTAAGGATTGGGAGTTAAAAAGTGTTTGATCCTTCCGTCTTTGTTTTCCTACTCACGTTTCTGCATTAAATTTTTTCTTTCATATTCTGGTATTGTTTATACATTCTCTCTGCTCGTTAGTGAAGCTTTAGACCGTTCTATTCTTTTCATCAGTGTGCTGGGGAAAGAATGTTTTGTATTCTTCATTCCTTGAAGTAGATATTGTATAAGGTATTTTTACTGCCTTCTTTCGTGCCTTGGTGGTCTAGTAGTCAGCATGCTCGACAAGTGTTCCTGAGGTACGTGGTTCGAGTCCAGGCGAGGGCATTGCTCATTTTTCCTCTCTCCTGCTTCTAAATAACCTAATGTCTTTATAATTGCACTGTGCGGTAGTATATTCATTACTTAAATTCATTGACAGCTTGGCTCCAGAACTTCTCAGCTTTCGAGTGGAACTGTAATTCTAGTTAGAAAACCAACTGAGATGACATATTTTATTTTATTCTTTATCCAACTCAATGGAATTTGTTAATTTTTATTATCTATTTATATTTTTATTTTATTTATTTATTTATTCCTCTTTCTTAACGGCTTGCCACAGAGCTGCGGTACTTCTAATTTTAGAAATTAAACCTTGTGCTGTGGTTTTGTAAAATCAAGTAACAAAAATTCATTTAAATCTTCCTGAGTTACATTAGGTTATATGTTTAATGTACAGTGTACATAAATTTGTAAAATAATCTAGATATTGCTTCATTATTTGGAAAATGACTCTTAAAAAACTCTACTGTGCCATATACATAATGCGTACCATTAAAACAATCTTTTAGCCCAAAAGGACGTTAACGATCTCGAAACGGTATTTCGCGTCGAATCGCATTTTTCGAATTTGAAAAGTAATACGCACTTTTTAAATAGTTGCCACCAAATATTATTACTCTGTATTATATTTAAAAAAATTAAATAATGAAAAATCTGCATGAATGCATGCATGTTTCCGTAATGTGAAAAAACAACGATTTCTGGAGCCATCAAATTTTGGATAGCATAGTCCTCCACCCGAACATGGACACCCGGAATTTGCAAAATAAATAAAGACATATACAGAACATACACAAACATTAAAGACATATACAATAAAGGATATATACAAACATCAAGCACATACACAATAAAGAAAAGAGACATTAATAAAGCATAATTTGTTTTTAGCCCAAATGGTCGTTAGACAAGAGAGCTATTAGTCTCAAAACAGCATTTTGAGTTAAATCACTTCAAATGTCCGAATCACTTTTTAAATTGTTGCCACCTAATATTATCGCTCTTTATTATATTCAAAGAAACTAAATAATGAAGAATCTGTATGAATGTATGTATGTTTCTCGCATTGTGAAAAAACAATGGTACCTAGAGTCATCAAATTCTGAATAACACAATCCTCCACCCGAACATGAGCACCTGAAAGCCGGAATCTTGAATTCCGAATTTGTTTTATTATCTGTTTCATATTTTTTAAAGTTTAACGAATTTTTGATTAAAAAACTCAAAAATTTCAAAGCGAGCAATAGCAGGAATAAAGTTTTTTGTCTCCAGAAGGCGTGCTTATCTATCGGAAATTTACTACATGAAAACAAAATTTGAACAAAGAACGCTTCTGATGACGAATGATGTTTGGAGTTAACCTATGCCACATAATTAACACTGAGGCCCTTCTAGAAAATAATTTTAATGTTTTCCATTGCTTAACTCTCATTAATAAAGCCTGGCAGGAAGTGACTCTATGACTGGAAGAAATTAGGGGCAAATTGTGTTACAGACAGAGATTTTGATCACTTTGTTATCTATGATATTATGTTTTAAGCTAGGAAGTTGTAGTGTCATTAGGTATGTCGAAGCAGGAGGCATGAAAAACGAGTAAACTCGCCAGGATTCGAACACAGGATCATCCGATTGCTAGTCGGACGTGCTTTCCAACTGCATTATGAAAGCATGCGATGAGGAAGGAGAAAATACCTTACCTAAATCAAAGAATATATACTGTTAAGAAGGAAAACTTCGCAGAAGCAGAAGTGGCTCCCTTCCAACGAAAAGGGAAACAACTGCGCATGCGTGAAATATCTGTCGCCAAAAAGCGCCAAAGCTCGAAGCTCAATGTCGAAGTTGCTTTGGACAGGTTCGACCGTTACGTTTAGCAAGAGTTTAAACAAAGAATAGGTTCTTTGGTTTCAAGTAGCGATATGGACAATGGAAGTTCAACAGCCAGTGAAAGTGAAACTTCACCTAATATTTCATCATTTCCGAGTTTAAATTATCGCGACAAGTCAAAGAACGATTCATCTTAACCCGTGTTCCTCAATTTCCTATACACGTCGCGGAGGGGGAAAATGTCGGCTAGGTACCAAAGAACCGGCACATCACAGAGGGGAAATTCTCGCCAACAGATTCCGTCGCCAAATCTCTTGGTGAATGTTCCCTTTTCTTTGTAGCGGCGTTGCAGACAAAGTGGTTTACATTACGTCTATGGATCCTTTCCTTCTTTACATAGAGGTTCTTTGGTGCAGTGGCTAGCGCGTCGCGTAGTAGAAACACAGGTCGGTGTTCGATCCTCGGGCTAGGCAAGGTTAACTCAGTTTTTCATCCCTTGAGGGGTTCGATAAAAGGAGTACCAAGTTTGCTTGGGGACCAAATACCGGGGATCCTGCGACAGGCTGACCACTTGTCCAGGCAAAGATGTACAAGCACCCCGGAGCCCACAGTCTAGAAAACAGATATCAGGGCACTGCCGGCCATGGCTCTCTAAGGGCTGTTTGTGCCGCCGATTTTAGTTTTAGTTTAGTTTACTAAACACAAATATTGGCATTAGAAACGTCTGTCATTAATTACGGTAATAGAGCAAATAGTTTTATTACGGATTTCGTATTTATTTAGAATTGTAATTAAAATTGTTGTATTTTCCCGTGCAACGCAGACGATTTAGCTACGTCGGAAAAGTAAAAATACAAGAGCTCATGCATTTAATATTTAATAAATAAATATCGCGTAATTGCTGTTGCCATCGAGGAAAATCCAGATATTTATAGATTTTACCAGAATATTCTAGTGAATAATTAAAAAGCTTATAAGATCCGAATTAAACGCCTCAGCTCAGTTGTAGCTGTTTTAAGAGAACTGTTGTTTACCTAATGCTGTTATTGATTGTAGCGACTTAGCTGTGACATTGGATTAGCTTTGTCTGTTTTAAAGTGTGTACGAATATCTCTGAGGAAATATTTCAGTATTTTGTTTTATTTCTTGCGAAAAGAATAGATTTTATTAACTTTTTAACGACTTGTGCATTCAACTCCTTACGAACCCGTACGCACACAACAATTTTCTGAGGGCTCGGCCGGGATCTTGGGAGTAGCAGCTGCCATCGGAATGTCTTTCCATCATCCGATTCGAATTTTTAGGTACAACACGCCATTTCGAATATGGAGTGAGTCCCAGAGAGCCCAATATTGTTTTCTCATGGGACTACAGCTCGAAATGTCCTGCCAGGTAGGTTTTCTTTTTTAGGTCTCCATTAAATCAGTTATAGGTTTGATGTCACGGTTTTCCAGCTGGTCTTTCCTGACTTCTTTGTCACTCCATGGGTCTGGATCAGCCGATGTTGATGCTGTAATTTGTCGTGCGACCGGATTAAGCAGCTGGTATTTAGCTTCGACTCTGGAACAATATCGGCAGTTTTCTGGGCAAGGTCTTCTAAGGGCGTCTGCGTTTCCATGTGGTGATCCTTTCCAATGACGGATAGTGATGTCATATTCCTGAAGTCTCTGTATCCACCTGGCAATTTGACTTTCAGGATTATTGAAATTTAAAAGCCAGGCCAATGATGCATGATTCATGCGAAGCAGGAATTTTCTGCCGTATAGATAATCATGGAAATGTTTTACGCCTTCGACTATGGCGAGCAACTCTTTCCTGGTGACACAGTAATTCCTCTCCGGTTTAGACAGGCACTTGCTCCAGTAAGCCACTACACGTTCTTGGCCCTCTTTCTTGGGACAAAACAGCACCGATGCTTTCATTACTTGCGTCCGTGTCGAGAATAAATGGTCTGTCGAGTTGAGGATACGTCAGAATTGGAGCAGATGTTAAAGCTTCCTTCAGGTTCTTAAATACATCCTCACATTCCTCTGTACACAAGAATTTTTGCTTGCTCTCTGTCAGCTTGTGAAGGGGTCTTGCGATTAAAGAAAAATCCTTCACGAGAATTTCCTACAGTAGGTGCAAAAGCCTAGAGAGCTTCGCAGCTGGTGGACATTTTCAAGACGTCTCCAGACTTTAACTACTGACACTTTTTCAGGATCCTTGCGCACACCTTCAGCAGAGATGACATGTCCGAGGTAAGTCACTTCCTGTCTGAATAATTTGCATTTAGCGGGACTCAACTTTAGACTGGCTTCTTTCGGTTTCTGAAGCAACTTTCTAAGATTTTCTAGACGTTTTTTTCCGACGATGATGATGTCATCCAGGTATATCAGGGCCCACCGGCGGCCGAGCGGTAAAGACGCTGAACACTGGTAGTTCGGTCCGAGGTTCGAATCCCGCGAATGGTCTGGCTGCATGGGCGTTTTCGTGATTTTCCCCATGTGTAACGTGTATACGAGCCGGTTTCCCTTAGAAAGTCCTCCACGAAGGCATCCCTCCCTTTAGGCAGATAGCCCTCGTGTGCTTTGCCATAATTGAATAACCTAAACTAACCTAACCAGGTATATCAGACAGGCCTCGTTGGAAAGACCTTACAAAGCAGTCTCCATGAGGCGTTCGAATGTTCACGGCGCATTTCAAAAACGAAAACCTGAATCTATGCAAACGGCATCACCTTGAACTACCAAAGTCATTGTCCAGTAGTAAATGCCGTCTTTTCTCAGTCATCAAGATGTATTTCTAGCTTCCAATATCCACTCTTTAAATCAAGTTTCGAGAACCACTTGCTTCCAGAAAATGTCCCCAGATGTCTCAATTCTAGGAAGAGAGTAACTGTCTTTCTTCGTAACCTCGTTCAACCGGCGATAGTCAACGCAAAATCTGATTGACCCGTCTTCCTTATTCACTAGGACGATGGGAGATGCCCAGGTACTTGCTGAAGGCTCGATGGCATTACTTTCTTGCATGTCCTTTAAAAGTGTTCTTACCTCTTCCTGTTTAGCAATCGGCAGACGTCTTGGATGTTGCTTGAGGCTGTGTCTACCTGTCCGACGTCGGACGGTTAGCCGACACACAGTGGAAGAGCTAACTGTCCGACTGGTTGCGCAGAGACACTTTTGTGATGTCTGCGCATTCTCGTGCAAATGTATTTGTTTACATGTTAATTTCGTATGGGGATGGGGAGATCTGTAAAGGCATGGAGAAGTGTTTATTTTAATGAATGATTGTTGTCCTTTTATTGACAAATTTCTGAGACACTTTTCTATAAATTTATTCTGTTTTTAACTCTCTGTTTCATTTGAAAAATATTTGGGTAATTTATGGGAAGAAACGGCGTTCGCCAAAGTCCTCAGCTCTACTTGTTGCTAAGCAAGATTGTATTGTATTTAAGTAAACATTACATTATTTTGATTTTCAGAAGTTAGTTATTTTTGGTATCATTTCAAATACTTTTCATTATT
>KK120714.1:144955-160243 GCA_000611955.2 Stegodyphus mimosarum | reverse complement strand
ATGTTTCTCCATTATTGGGTCAAATTCAGCTAGCAGGTGAATTCAGAAAATTTCTGTTATTATGTTTATAAAGCTTGTCGCTAGTATCCCAAAATCTAGAGGATTTTCACTGAGCGATTTAATAACTGATATTATTCGTAAAATTATATCATGATAATATTTAATTTCAGAATTAATCAATCTTTGCGAAGCTCAATCAACTGTTTGACAATTTTCCTACCTTCGCTTGAGCTCTATATCCACGATTTTAAACTATTTACATGAGTTTTCGAGCCTTCATGCTTTCTTAATATCTCACCAATATTTTTCCAGTTTATATAATCCTCATTTAAAAACGAACTCAATTTTGAATCACCACAAAGTTTGCAAATAAATAAAAAAAAAAAAAAAAAAAAAAAAAAAGAACACAGAATCTTTTGACACCTACTATACCAGCCAATCCCTTGACACGTGTTCTCCATTCTTTCAAATTCTATGATTCTGTATTTAAAATCCTTGAGTGAACTTAGAATATTAAATGTGCAGATATAACAAACAATACAAAATTACCTCAAAAAAGGACTTTTCACATCCAATACATTGTTAATTTTAAATGAACTGTATCATTACCACAATCCAAATGAACCATTGTTTTAAGTCAGACTCTCTTTTATTTGAAGGTAAAAAGAAGCTTGTTGAATCCTGTCAGCGGCAGGCGCGCATTTTTTACCTCGCATCTCACTGCCGCATATACAAGTACTCACTACCTAGAACTTAGAAGCTTCTCTATTCTTGTCTGCTCTGCATCTCAAACTACAGGAATGGCCAGAAGCCTGTCAATTGCTGTTATATTTAATTTTATTTTGCTTCCCTGCACTGGTAGTTTGCGAGGAGTTGTCTTTGTTCGAAAGACGTAAACAATTACTACGTAAATCAATCTATTTTAAAATTTAAGAGAGCATTGAGGAAAGGGGAAAATTACGCGAATATTTAAAAAATTTTACGCAATACGCAAGTAAGCAAGAAAAAATATGCTAGACGGAAGAAAAAATACTCAAGTAAATACTGTAACTTTTAGAAAGACCTCTACGAAATCTTTATCTTCTGAGGCAAAATGTATTGTCTGTCTACAGTAATGAAATTTGTTGAATTTATTTTCTTAAATATATATATGGACAACAATAAAGATTTTGCCTTTTTACTTCCTTGTACGAAGTTAAAAAAGTATTGGAATAGCAAAAAATTTAGGGTATCTTATTTCAACGAAAATATTCATTCGACCATTTGAAGGATGTTTTTGCGTAACATCTGTACGTACAGACAGAATAAAGGACTGTTTTTCCCATACAGATTGTAAAATGGGTTTAAAATGGATTCAGAAGAGATCTTTTCGTGACATCTATACGTACATACGTACGTACGTATGCATGTATTTCGCATAACTCAAAATCGAGTACCCTCAGAATGTTGAAATTTTGTATGTGGGACTGCACTGCTATAACATCTAGTTGTAAACCTCCCATTTTGGTTGCAATCGGCAGCACCAAGCGTATATACATATATACATGTATACCCACGCTGTTACCCAAATCGATGAGCTCAGTTTTTTAATTTTTTATTATTCTTATATTTTGGTAAATTGTGCATTTTTTTTTAAAGGGAGTGAGTTATGTTGTGTTTATGCTCCAGCTAAGGTTTTTTATACCTATAGCACGCAATAGTTATAGAATTATAAACTATTTAAAAGTTGTTATGTGGTACTAAGCCTAACGAGGCCGCCATTTGCTTACATTTGAAACTCTTTGTAGAGTAGTGAATTAAGTCACTTTGTGCACAAACTTAAGTGTCCTTTATGCGTAGAGGGACCAAAAGTAAACTTTTGTGCACCAAAACTTTGTCTTGCTGGCCAGATTACTTGCTTTTGCGTAGAAACTCTAAATTGAATTGTAAAAATTGTTTTTAACTGTATTTAACTACAGTTGGTGTTTTATGTTTTTCGTCCTTTTACAGTTTTTAATGAACATGTTTTGAGTTTTACGTATTTTTGCCTTGCCGGGAAGTCAGAACTAAATTATTTGAATGAAAAATGTATCTCTAATCAAATTCGAGGGAAAAAGTTTAAATAAAATATAGCATAAAGTATGTATAATTTAACAGGCCGTACAGGGAAGTCATGTGGTGTCCACATCAGATTTCTTTTATTTCCTTATACGAAGTAAAGGAAGTACTGTAATCAGGAAAAATTTCGTTTATCAGATTTCAACGGAAATATTCACTTTGGCTGTTATGGAATCTATTTTGATTATTTTTTATGTGACTCTGTATGTACGGATAGAATAAAGGACTCTTTATTCCAAAACGAATTGTAAAATTCCAAAACGGATTGGATTCAAAATGGTTTTTCTCATGACGGCTTTATGTACGTATGTACCTCTCATAACTCAAAAAGCAATTAGCCTCAGAATGTTGAAATTTTGTGTATGGAAATGCTATAACATCTAGTTATGGGCACCTTCCTTTTTTATTGCAATCATCAATATTAAAAGTATATATGTATGTATACCCAATCCCTTCAAAGGCTTTTATTTTTGCAATCGTTGGTCGTAGACATATAGTTCCAGTTATAGAAGTGCTTTAAATAACCAAAATATTCATGTTTCGGCAATGCCAATTTTAAAAAATAACTTTGAATAAATAATGAAATCTAACCTCTTATATAGTCTCCCGATTCCCATACTTATATATTGGGGAAAGTTTCACTTTCGTGATAAAAATTGTCCGGTTATTAATTTCAAAATTTGCAATTTTTGATGTTATTTTCAACTTGCCGTAAGTAATCGATTAATTAAGTTAAAATGATTAGAGGAAATAAGTGTAAATGAAGTGCAGAAAGAAATGTATGCAATTTAATAGGCGTGCAAGGAAGTCATTTAATGTCCACATCAGATTTTTTAACAGTCTATTTACTTTTTTCCGTATTTCAGGCTAATAATGTTTGCTTACATCATCAGTTAAGGATTAATTTTTTTCAATCCTTGCTTTATTTTGACGAAACGATTTACCTATAAATTTAAAAATTGCCATTTTGATATTAAGACGCAGTTTCTTATCAATATTTCAAATGTTATTGTTGTTTCTGCTCTCCAGACTGTATAAGGAAGGTCACCCTTTTTGAAGTGATAAAGGTCACACATCTTGCAGTGATAACATATGTGAAGGTCATTGACGTGTTTAGCCTTTTGTGCTCTAATTTAAACTAAACAAACGAATTACGAAGTTGTTGATGATACCACAGCACTGAAATTTTAGAAAATGTTGCAGACAAAAGTGAAAGGAATTATACCTTTCACTTTTGTCATAATGCAAATATCTGCGGAACAACAAAGCATAGTAACTACGCCAAATTTTTGCAAAATGCAAAGATTACCTTTTTTCTACTTTAGGAAGTAGAATGAAATGTCATCCCTTTTCCGAAAAGAAAACTGATACACCTATCAAATAATTAGTAAGTTCTAAATCGAAGCTTAGAACTTTTCAAGCATGGACTCTTTAAGTATGCAATAATTTTCTGTAAGCAGTGAACACATAAATGCCTGCAAAAGCAGTCCATACTTTTGCTGTATTATAACGCGTAGATTTCTGTGTTCACATTGCATTTCAGATGTGGTCGATAACCTTAAGATGTAATAGCTTAAGTGGCCATTGCAGGAATTCGAATTTAAATCAGTGTTTCACTAACCATAATTTAGTATCCCTAGAGATATTAGATAGATATATAGGGGCGACAAATTCAGGTACCGACTCAGATGCCAAAATAAGGGACTGCCCTGGGGGGGGGTCAAAAGTTTCAGCTACGGCAGTGTTAGGGTCTGAAAGAATTAAATAATTTGTTGTTGAAAAAAGTAACGTAAAACTTCCTTTTCGCCCAGTAATTCTACTTCACTCGTTCAGCAATTTAAAATCGCTCCTTTCGCTTTAAATAAAACAGTGATAATCTTTCGTACTCTCTTTCTCTCTCGGGTACAGTATCGAAAAGGTAAACGCACGTGCTAATCTCGTGTTGGGAGAAAAAAAGAAAAGGGGGGGAAGAGCTAAAAAAAGTGAAAGATAATGGTTTTGTGAGTTTGCTTGCACTTTTCAAAGAGCTTGGCGCAATACCGCACGTTTCTCTCTTTTGATTAAATTAGTTGGTATATCTACTGCCCTTTAGGTACCAGTTTTTTACTTTTATTTTTAAAGGTTATATTCTCTGTCATTTTCTTTCGTGTTACCTTTTTTCCCCTCTAACATTTTAAGCTGCTGCCTGTGATGAAATTCAGTCTACTATTTTTCATTTAAAATGATAGGTGTATAATTGAGTGTCAAAACTTATAATCATAAACATGTTTCAGCAAGAAACCTGTGGAAATGCCAGTCTAAATGCAATGCCATTTTTGAAGTTTATGTTACTTCTGCTGAATCTGAGGGTAATTATAATATAACACCAAGCCACATCAGTAATGCAAAATGTTTAAAAGCGTTGTTAGCTATGCATTGGCGCATATATGTGCACTTCTAGACATTAAAATTGCTACACCATAAAGGCGGCATGCAAAAGACATCAAATTTCCGTGAAAGGTTTTACATGCTGTGATAGGCTATTGATTAGCATTCCACTGCATGCAGACAAGTGTGAATAACTTCATCTGTATTGTGTATAAATAGGAAGATTCCGCAGCAGGTTTTTCATTTGGAAATCGCATTTGACCGTTGGCTGTCGTGTTAGATCGTGATACTCCTCCTGTAAGGAGAGAAACCTTCTACCAGCACTGGTCAGAATTCAACCGTGGAAGGATCGTAGCTTATCTTGACAGTGGTTTATCGTTTCACAACATTGCTCCTTGTGTTAGTTGGGATGCCGTGATTAGAAGAAAAAGTGGAATCAATGCATTCAGGAGGAATCTAAATGCTGTGAAGGATCTCAGTGGCTTCGGGTTTCTAACACTCGAGAGGACAGACATATTGTCGTCTCAGCTATGATTGACCGTGCAGCCACGCCGCATACTCTGAGTCAAGAACTTGGCTCATGAGAAGACGACAAGTGCCCGCACGGAGAGTGCGACGATGTTTGCAGTACCAATGACTCACAACACGGCGACTTTTGTTCGGCTACAATTCTGCGAAGAACGACGACACTAGATACAGGTATGGCACCACATTATCTTTTCAGATAATCACGATTCTGTTTACACCATCACGATGTATGTATCCCTGTATGGAAGAAACCTAGGAGAACGAACTTTGCCAGTTTGCGTTCATCATCGTCATAAGGGCTCGATGTCTGGCCTGCTGGTATGGGGGGCATTGGGTAAACATCATGGTCACTTTTTGTTCGCATAGCCGGTGATCTGTTACCTTTCTGACTTGTTAAAGCCCGTGGCTGTGCCCTATTTTCAAGGCCTGGTCATGCCATCTTGGAACAAGATAATGCATGACTACATAGTGGCCGTACTGTCTTGATCTTCGCCGATACACATGGTGTTCGACTGTTGCCCTGGTCAGTACAATCTCCAGATTTCTCACTCCTTGAGAACATCTGGTTGTCATGGGTACATGTGCCTGTCATACGAGCTCGGTTAGATGCCCAGCCGGATTGTAGCCGTTGTTGCTGCCGGAGGTGGCAGTTTTGTGTACTGAATCCTGCATGTTGTGAACCCCAAAATCATTTCTAAATTTAATCGTATCTTCCTTTCATTATATTGTAAATATACAGTAAATAAATTTCTTCTATTTTCATTCCTTTCTGTCATAGCAATTGTATCAACGGGCGCAGCCCCCAGTCCATCTAGGCGGCATAAGCCGGCCATATTACTAAAAGGACGACCGGCCAATCGGCATAGCAATTGTAATGGCCAATAATGTATTTTACTTCATATGTCCTTAGAACTGGCGCCAGAGCAGGTGCTGCAGCGCTGGAGAGTAGAATGTAGGGGCGTATTTTAGACTCTGAAGAAGCAACAACGAGCAGCAAAATTTAGCGATAGTGATTTTCCAGAATTTAAAGGAAGCACTAGACAGCAAAATTTCGGGACGGGAAACTTTTAGAATTTAGGGGGCACCAGGCAGTAGAATTTTGGACATACAGAAACTGTATCGGGTGGCAATATGCCTATCTCGGGCACTGCCTGTCTTTTTCTTAAATGGGAATTTAATTAAATAATTTATTATATAATAGTTTTCCATTGCATTTTCTTCCCTTAGGTATCTTTTTATGCTGTTAGTATTTAAATCCTTAATTTTCCAAGTTAGAAAATTTATTAGCACTTTAGTACAATGTACTACAGTGGTACCTCAGTAATACGTCCGCTTTGAAATATGTCAAACTTTGTATGCGAAATTTTTTATTTGGTATGCAACATTTGTTTAGAATATAACTCGAATTCTATGATTCAAAACTGCGCGCACTGCAATCGTTTACCTCTTTCGAGACAATGTTGCAACTACCCTGTTGCTACTATTCAATAAATAATCCGTGCTCCCCATAACTCTGAATTTTCAAACGATTTTATGTATTTTTTTTTCTGTATATATTTTGTAAATTTATTGGCAATGAATTTTAGAAAAGTTAACGAGAAGAGTAGAGCAACGGCGAAAATGGTTAGGATCATCATTAAAAAAAAGAAATAGTTGGAAACTATGAAGATGGCAAACGTATCCAGGACTCGACTGTTGTGTACCGTATGCCGAATACGATGTTGTAAACGACGGAGGAAAAAAAGATGCTAGTTAATTGGCTATTGGTATAAAAGGACTGAAAACGATTAGTAAATCAGGATCACAGACTTCAGAGTATGTTGAAAAATTGCTTTGGATCTGGATACCGGAAAAACATTTATGCACAGTGCCATGTGCAATGTTTCATTTAAGTACAGTACATATTTCCTCCGCTATGTTTGTACTTTAATATTAAACAGTGTTATTATAATAACAATAGGATATTTTACAAGAACTGATTAATTATTTTGCCTTTATTTCTTATTGGATAAATTTGTCTGGAATGCTTCCAAGGATTTGGAAGGGGTTAAAAACGTATTCGGAGATACAACTGTAACTGTTTTGATTTTGGTCCTTATTTTTATGTGCCAATAATTTACAGCTCAAAAAGTTACTCCTTAAAAAATTAACTTTACATACTTATTTTAATTTATTCTTTACCAAAAGAGCATTAAAAAGTGTTTTGATACTTTAGAATGTGTGTATGTTTTATTTCCTCACCTTTAAACTGAATCACCTAGTCAAAGGGAAAATTCTTGGTATAATTTTATTCGTTTTTTCTCTAATGCATAATCTGATAAGTTGTGTTATTAGCATTCATAATTTCTTTTATCGTGGCATGATTGCAGTTGAATTCGTAGGTACTTCAATGGGCTATTAATTGATATGACCAAAATCAGAAGACTTAAGACAAGAATATATTTTTGACAATTTCTTTTAGCAACATTCACCTTAAGATAATTTATTTGCAGTCATACATAATATCAATCAGAAAATTGCACAATCCAACAAAACTGCTTTCCAGCTTTCCTTATCGAACCCTGCAAAAAATACTGTAGAGTTACATTTACTCTAGTAATGCTACTTATTCCAATAACCGTAACAGACGTGAGGTGAATTATCGCTATGTCTGAAACAACGATAATCGTGAGAAGTTAAAAATATTATTTTTATTTAAACATAATTTAGAACACAAGGTACTCTTTTGTGCTATAATGTAAACCAGAACTCATAGGGATGCAACTAAATAGAATAGTAAAATTTAAGTTAAACGTGGAACAATAGTAAAAGATTACATAATTAATTACTATATAAGAAACTGGCTCAATACTCTACCGAAGCGACAAGATTAAAATGTTGCCAGAGAGAAAACGCAATGCTGAATAATTGCAGCTATCAGAGCTGGCAGGAAACTAACACATAACTTGCACACGATGCCAGAAACTGTCTTATAATCCAGAAGCCCTCAGTTTAAATACTGACTATTCATTTACATTCTGGTAAGGAATACGGAAAGGCGAATTTATATTAAAGATTGAAATTATAAATAATTGATTAATTAACATAAAATTCTTTACTATATAATTAAATACTTATCCAAAGTGACGAATGATTCATGTTTGGAAACATTAATAATAGCTTAAACCCTTCCATACTTTATTCCAAGGCTACTGTGCTGTAAGGTTTGCTTTTCTCGACCAAGACCACATGAATACGGCCCAGTTTCCCTGTGAAAGTCCTCCACAAAGGCATCCCTTCTCTTACACAGTTAACCCTAGTAAGCTTTTCATATTTAAATAGCCTAACCTTGAGTAAGGTTAACCAGCATGATGATGTTGACATCCTGTTCCAATGCAATCTTGCTCCCAATTCTGTGATTAATAAAGTGAAGTCACTAAGGAGATAGCTAGGACACGTCCTCATCTCGAGCGTCGAAAAGACAACAGATAAAACCGTGACCGCGATCACTAGTACTTCAATCGCCGGAAAGCAGATTGGCCGCATAATCCCTCCCCCAATTCCCTTATGTGTAATGTATCCTCCTGGGGTCGAGTATCGTAGTTTAATACTATGGCTGGATAATCTCGGTTGTGGGGCATAAAATACACAAACCTATTTCCTACTGCCCCAAAGCGGCAGCTTATATTATCCCGGAGGGCAGTGTCATGCACCATCCGAGTAAGTAATGCAATGGTTAGATACGGTTTCAAAAAGTCCCACACCCTTCGTGGTCTCTGTGCTCCCGTGTGTGGAGACCCGGTTCCGCCTTAGATGTAAAGATAGTTTTCAATTTTAAAAGTCCGCCACCCTTGGATGTGATCCCAGGTGTGTTGCGGCAAATGAGACTTCTAAACTCCTCTATGAGGAGCTGTTGATGCAAGCCCACCTCCTGCCTAATACAGAGGTAAAGGCGTAATCATGTGTAGTATCTAAAGGTGCAGCACTTAAGATTACCATTATTGTTATGTATAATGTAAGTAGGAGCCAGTTTCTCTGAAGATGTCCACCATGCAAGTATCTCGTCCATTATTCAAATAACACTTTGTGTTTTGCTGTATTGAATTAAACGCGCTATTACTCTCTATGTGAAAAGATATATGTAATTTTTATATAAGATTATTATATGTTATTTTATATATATCTAAATAGAGAGAGATTTTTATGATTAATCAAGATTTAACTTTTATGATATAAGAAATATTAAATAAAATTACTTTCTTATGCCTTAATTAACTCTTGTGGCCTTATACTATCAGGACTGAGTGTTCTGTGCATACTTTTGGCGAACAACATAGTCGTAAGAGTGTCAAAGTCCTGGTCTCGAACAGGGAGCTGAATGCAGCTACGTTCGGTGTACGGGGTAGAATAACTGCATGTAAGGAGGGTTTAAAATTCTCCTATATTTAAACCACTATTTACAGCCACTTCCCAACTCGGAAGGGATAACAGAAAATAATGACTGCGCTTGGGTCTAAACTGAACAATCAACATAACTTAAAATAAAGTTGAGTAGAAAATTAAGTAGTCGTTGCTCTCAGAGCTTTAAACGCGAGGTTGGCCTCTATTCTAAACTATCAATGGTGCGTAGCAAGATTTGGCTAATACTAACGCACTTAGATTACTTCAATAAGTATTAAAGTAACAGCGCTAAGGCTTAGAATTTAAATACTAGCTAGTCAGGCGAACGTCGAACAGAGCCGAAGTGATCTGAGACTAAAAATCTCTCTCACTGAGGAACTGAGGAGTTCCTTGCTGACCTTTAAATACAAAACTTGGCTCCACTTCAAATTAGCATAAAGCTGAAACGCGCGCTCATTCTAACGGGAAGTTGAAATAAGAGTTCACAGGAAAGAGAAATTAACATAAAACTTTGTTCGTTTAAACTAAAACCTTACAATACGACCAATACTCGATGGATGGACTTGAGGAAAAACTGGCTCTGCCTGCAAAAAAATTAAAAAATTTTTGTTGCAGAACGAAGAAAACATTATTATCGAAGATGATCAGAGTAAAATAAAATTATCTACAGATAGTATAAATAAGCAAAGAAAGCTGCATGGAATAATAGAATAGTAGTAGATGATGTTTACTAGATGAAACTGACAAAAACCAAAAAAGTTCAAACAGAATTTTATACGCGAATTTTCACTCAGTGAGATTTGTCCAGTTCCAATTTTCTTTGCAAATATTTTTAACGCTGTTTATAATTTGCTTTCTTCATTTCAAATGGCGTTTATTCTCTCATTATTTACTACACGTTTCTTTTATTGTAAATTCTGATTTATTTAAATAGCCAAATGAACTTATTCTCCAGGTCCTGGTGGAGTGGAGTGGTGTCCGTACACCTGGGTCCCTGGGCCGAAGGCCCTACCCCATGTAGAATATGTTGTGGTGTTCCTAACAGTGACGTAAAATAACCGAATGGAATTCATAAAAAGTAAGAACTGAAAATATTGTAGTGAGGTGATTAGAATTTACTTGAGCATTAATAACTAATGTAAAGTGTAAATGTGCCTAAAATGTGTGAAACTGTTCGAGTCCGTGACTTAGATAGCTGAAACTAAGAGACAAAGGTAATATGCAAATCAGATTAAGCTCATAATCCGAGCAACTCATGCAACAGACAAGCACAATAGACAAGCAGAGATGCTACAAAAGGAGTAAATAATAATTGACAGGGTATATAAGTAATTACAATTCGTAAATCAAAAGAAAATAAACATAAAACATGCACAAATAGTAGAATATGACAACATTACATGATCCAAGTGTTGAGAATAGCAAGCGGACGATACATGTTATTAAGATCATTAAAGTCATAAAATCGGCAATTTTAATTGCCGGGTTGGAGATAGCACTTTGATGAAATTTTTTGGCAATTTTGTAATAGTGGGTCCTTAATAGCTCGACCCCTAACTCATCATGTAAATAAGAATTCCTAATGTACCACTCAGCGCCAGCAATTTGACGCGGTGTACTGCTCTGGGTGGCTTGGAGCCTCATACGATAACTCTTTCTAGAATATGCCCATACCGGGCAGGCATAACACAAAAGTGGACGCAGAATGGATTTATAAATGAGTAACTTATTGTCGATAGATAAAATGCTGTTTCGAGCAATTAGGGGGTAGAGTTTAGCTTTAATATGCTCCAGATTAAAGCTCTTGAAAATAAAGGTAAGTTATTTATAGTTAATCTTCTCTTTCCTATGTGTTTTTTAGGTACTCACGTATTAAAGCATCAGCTATGGTGGAATTTTTGCACACGAAAAGATAAAAGTTACTAGTCTGGTGCAAGCTGGTGATTTTTGTGTTGGAATTTCATTTGACATTCACAACAATTTTTTCATCCCCGTTCATTAAAGAGCAAAGTGATGTGAAGGTTCAAACGATATCGTTCCTGTTTCTTAACTAAAGAACTTCAGTTAGCTTTTGGGGTTATACTAATTCATTTTTAACCTATACAAAAGAATCCTTTAGCGACAAGACGTTCTACAGTAAAGATGAACTGATACAATGCGTTTGGGAATACTAAACCTTAGGCTATTATGTATTTTAGGGGATGGTAGAACCGGAGCATGCTATATCCGCCATTCGGGTGGCCCTTGGTCATCAACTCTATTGCGCACCGGCTATCTACCAATGCAACTCATCATGGTTTTTAAGCGATTTTGCGACAAAATTTTGCCTTCCTGCAGAAATTTTGCAGATTTTATGTATGCCAAAAAAGCTGCAAAATATCAAAATGGGCATATAAGGAAATAAACTAATACTCTGTAATTAGTTTTGAAATAAAACTTTAACAATTTCAACATTCTAAAATGCTATGCTGCTTTTCTGTTAGTTATATCGTTGATGACCTTACGGAAGTCTAATTTCTTATTCCAGTTGCTGTTCCGCAGACAATGCAGAAATTGTTCTTAGTTATATTCTTAATAGAAAAATTATTTCTTAATCAATTTTTACTTCAAAACTTTTATAAATAGTATCAATTATAACAACTGTAGAGAAAATTCTCGCAGAAAATATTTGTGATATATAAAATTGTTAATCGTATTACTATGGTAAACATTTTGCTATAATTTTTTCCCCTTTTTTAAATATTCCTGTATCCTGTATTCGATTTTTAAATATTAGATGTACATTTCGATTTTATTAACCAGTTGCTTAAAATCTGTCGAAGAAGATGTATAATCGCATAAGCGTCTGCTTTACACTTCCGTTTCCTATGCCGTAAAAGTAAACATTAAGCACGAGGAACTTGGTAATGCTAAAGGTATACTTTGCATCTGGAAAATTTAACATAAATTCTCAAAACGCATTGTTTGGTGACTTTTTTTCCTAGTAAATAGGAAAAAAAAAAAAAAAAAATTCAGTAGTGAAGATAATCGTATAATGTAGTTAAGTTGTCTGAAAAAATGGTAAGATTTTTTATATATCATATTATATAATTTCAGTTATTTTATGCTCTAAAAATAGATTACGCTTTTAAGTGAACAGTAGGATATGTATTATATTTAAATATATATATATAAAACGAGAGAAATGGATACGTATTCCTAAATTAGTACGAAAATGCTTTCTTTGAAATGGAAAATTTTTCTATGAATTATTCCAATAAATTTTTATTAACTAATACGCCAGATACGATAGTTTTGTTAGCTAAGTACATTTAATCCTAGCTTGCTGAGAATGTTCGTTGCCTTAGATAAGATATGTTATATCTACTAAATGACGTTTGGTGAGTTCGCTGTTATCTCACATCTTGGTCTTTTTTATCTCCGTAGCATGACTGTGCCTACCATACTGATGACAGCGCGCACATGGTTCATAGCCCTGCCATGGAAATAGTACAGACGGTGAGTTTCCATACAGATTTAATATTTTAATATCAAATTAATATTGTTCTTTGCATTACCATTACATATAATTATAGTTTAGCATATTTCAATGATTCTCTATACAATATACATCATGGGGTGATTGATATCTATTTTTATATAGTACGTATCTAGAATAATATTATTATTTTTATTCTTTTAATTTTAGTATCCATTTTTGAAATCTTTTTTGGCTGGGTCTGTAAGTGGAACTTGCTCTACCCTTCTGTTTCAGCCTTTAGATTTAATAAAAACAAGGCTACAAAATCCTACAAAATCAGGGTATGATTTTTTTCTTCTGTTACTGGAATTTCTAAGTTTTTAATTATTACTTTTTTCCCCCTTCCTGTGTACAGTGTTTTTAATGCTATTGAAGCATTATAGATTTATTGTATGTCACTGTTGTGCTATGCATCTTTAGTTTTGTAATTATTATATTTATAATACAGTAATTGCAAAATGAAGATTATTACTACAAAAATAAAGATTATTTAAAAAAAAATATTTGACTGGAAATGAAGCATCTTATTTGAACTTATGGTATAGATATTAATTTTTCTCTGCATTTTTGGGATTCAGTGGATTTCTCTAAAAGTTCCATTTTTATAAAAAAATGTTTGTTGCCAAACCTTTTTAGATATGGTGATAAGCTGAATTTTTGTAATATTTATTATACAAATTTATGCATATATGTACATAATTATATATTTTCATAAAGTTCAGCTCATTAAGAAAATAAAAGAGCAAGATATTTTAAAGAACAAAATAATTTTAATGATCAGTTTCAGGATCATTTAAAGATATTTATGTTGTTCAGAGGTTTAAATTATTATTACTTTTTGAATTGTAAAAATATAGTACAAGTTAAAAATTGCTCTTTTCAAGTATAATTATTGACCCAATTTTATATTGTTAACTAATCATCATATATTGTTGTTAGCTGCAAACTGGAAAATGTCATATATCAAGCTGTCATGCTTAAATGTTGATAAATTTTAACATTTGTATGCTGCTTGCGATGCTTTTAGTACTGTGACTTATTTTGATATTAAAGTGGCTGTAAAAGTTAGTTGAACAAAATTCAGTGGGTGTCCAAAGATGGTAATTATTTCATATTTATTATGAGATTTTAAATACAATGATAGACTCTGAAAACTTTTAAGTATAATGATCAAGATAGTTTTGAGAGAATAGATGGAAGAAGGCAGAATAATTTTTCTGACTAATCGGGGCTTAATTTCTAAAATTAGAAGTACTGGAGCCCTATGGAAGAGTGTGAGGAACGAAAGAAAAAAAAATATAAATAAAATAGCTAAAGACTAAAATAATTAAATTTAAACCAAGAGAAATGTAAAGAGATAAAGAGAAATCTAATAAATTATTAAATTAATTTTAAAGAGTTAAATAGAAAAGAAAAAATATCTGACCTTGTCTTATTTGGGACATTGGTCAATCTCCATCTGAGTTTAAGCCCTGATTATACGTATAATGTACCATTCCAAAGGCTGACAGGTACCAGTCTTCTTTTTTGCAGCACACCAAGGAAAAAGGATAAAATGATTAAAGCTCCACTAAGGAGAATAGTCAGAATTCTAGAAACAGTATGAGGATATGGACAGAAATTTTAATGGAAAAGTGTAGCTTTGAAAATAAATAGAGAAGAGTTCAAGACTTTTTTTATTACAATGCCCTGTTGATATAATTTTAGCCGTCAAGCAGAAATTTTCCCTGAATATGATTTGGTAACAATGTGAGAATAAACATCAATTCTCTTAACAAGTAGCAGCAGTTGTCCCCCTGTTTGGTTACATCATTTAGAAAGTGTGCAGGCTTAATAGCTAGTTACTATCATGGAATGTGCATGACCAGGGTATCACTTTTAGTACTTTGAGGAATACAAAAGTTTACTGCTGCCATAAATTCATTGCACATCCTGGAGAATAAGCCTTTGACATATGATTTGAGGGGCTTTTCTTTCCTTAAAAGTCTCAACATCTGGTGCAAGGTTTGAGTACAAGGGAAAGACATGCCTGCATTTGGAAGTTAGAATTGATATTTTTAAGGCATGTTATTTTATCTGCTAAAATTGTGATTCACTTACATAAAAGAAGTGCCGGAGCCCTTTTATTTAGGGCTCCAGTGCACTCTTGCTTAAATTATAATTTATTTCAAAAACTGAGAAGTACAGGAGCCAGGTTCTGACACAATTTAAGTTCTGTGACTAATGTTAAGCTGATTAGTTATTATTTGTTGAGGCATTTAGAAAATTTTCAGAAGTACAAACTATGATGAAAAATTGTTTGTTATATTATATTTATTCCAAAGACATGTCATAAAAATGAACTGATTTTAAAGTTCAAAAATTATTTCTGAATTTAGATTTGTTCATTTAATGCT
>KK120714.1:102502-139148 GCA_000611955.2 Stegodyphus mimosarum | reverse complement strand
AAAAAAAAAAAAAAAAAATTAACAAGTGTGTTATTTTTGAAATCTTCAGCTAGAGTTCAGTCACAGGAAATTTCTATCAATTGTTCTTTTCCTTCATAAGATAAAATTTAATTTTGAACAAAATGGATTTCTAATGCAATTTTCTTTTTCATAAACCTTGGGAAAATACATTTTGAAATTATGCATCAATAAAAAACAATTATTTTTTTATGTTAAATGCTAATTCTTTTTTTATTTTCCCCCTCAGCGGCTCACTACAGTGAGCACGGGTGTGGCAATCCTGAGGTGACCTAGCCCTTCAGGGGATCATCTTCTTGGTGAGATGGGTGTCACGATCCTGGAGCCGCAGTTCTACCTTCTTCTCTCCCTTGTGTTTTTTCTCTTCGGAGATTGGGGCTCGTCATGAGAGACTGGACAACCCCTGTCTCTAGTTTCCGAATTACGAGAAAAGTGCCCACGTGTTTGCCGTGCGTGGAGACCCGTGTCGCTGGAAAGGAGGGTCCTGGTAGTTGAGGGGTGAGGTACTGTCCCCAACACACTGCTTTGGCCTCTGCTTCAGCTAAATGGGAGGCACCTTGTCATCCTCACAGGTGTCAATCGGCTGGTCACTAGTCCTTGTGTCAGTGGCTTGGGGATAAGCTCTTGGGAAGTACCTGCTTTCGAGAAAGCTGACTGTGGGTCTTCAGTTTGCATATAGGTCTGGCTAGCCTTAACACAGGAATCTGTGTTCCCTTGTTTGGCTCCGTGGTGGGTGGGGTGGTCGGACCCGAATCTTTTTCTCTTCATTATGGCAACGCATAAAATTTATGTAATTAGTCACCCACGTATCATTTTTATATGTTTGATAAGTGCTCAATGATGATTACGAAATGTGCACAAACATCATTTATTCTACATTCTACTCTAATGATTCTATATTACGGTTATGATTAATAATAATAATAGATTACAGTTACAGTTACATATCTAACATCTCCCTTTTTAACAGACATAATAATAATAAAATATTACACATATTCTTTTAAATAATGAGGTTTTTTAACAGTCCTACCAGATTGAGTAACATAGTTATGTCCATTTGCAAAATTTGGTGATACAGTACCTCTTTCAGTATTTGGTGGCTTAACACTTCTGTAGGGTTCTGAAGAATTTACAGGGACATCTAAATTTGAAGTACCTCTACTAGGTATTTTAGGTATGTCGGGTTCATCCACATGTTCATCCTCATGACTCATTTTCATAGTTGCTTTGCATTGCAAACTCTTTCTGAGTAATTCCTTTAAGAATGTCTTTTCGGTTTTTTTCTACGATTCTTCCATCTGTTCTTATAATCTTGTATGAACGTGGTCTTTCCGCTTCTTCTATAATTTTCCCCTTTCATTTAGTTTTTTCCCTTTCCCTTTTATGCACACTTGATCTCCTACCTTCAAGTGGTTTTAATGGTCTTGCATTCCTATCATAGTAGCTTTTTTGTAAGGTTTGTCTCTTCAATAAATGTTTTTTATGGTCTTCATATCGTTCAGTTTGAATGAAATTCTCTTTTATAGGCATCAATCCATTTACTTTTCTTCCAAACATCAATTCTGAAGGTGACTTAATTTTATCTGAAATAGGAAAGTTACGATATTCCACTAATACTAAATATGGATCCTTGTTGTCAACTACAGCTTTTTCTAGCATTCGCTTGACAGTTTGAATATGTCTTTCAACCATTCCATTAGACTGTGGGTAATTTGGACTTGAAGTTCTGATTTCAAAATTCCATCTTCTTGCAAATTCTTTAAATTTTTTGCATCTATATTGCGGACCATTATCTGAATATTATTCTCGAAATAACATGTCTTGCAAAAATTGATTTCAATTGCTTTATCACTGCTACACTTGACAAATCTTCCAAATGTCCAATTTCAACATATTTGCTAAAATAACCTATAAGTATTAAATAATCACTTCTTTGAAAGTAAAAGAGATCTGTTCCCAATACTTCCCATGGACCATGAGGTATTTCTTTAGATATCATTGGTTCTTAAGTATTAACTTTTTGTGAACTTAAACATGTTGGACAATTCAGTACCAAATCTTCCCCGGAATTTCTTTCAACATTCCGGGCCAATGTAATATTTCTCTTGCTTTGTTCTTGTATTTTACTACTCCTAAATGACCATACTGAATTCTGCTTAACATATCTTTTCTTAAGCTTCTTGGTACAGCAACACAGGAATTTTTAAATATTTATCCATTTGCTTCTAATAGTTCTTCTCTGAAGTTAAAATATGGTTTTGCCAATTCTGGAACCATACATTTTTCATTCGGCTATCCAGTTTTAATTAATTTTCTTAAAACTTATAGTTCTTCATCTTTTTCTGTTTCCAGTTGAAAATTTTCCATTTTGTCTGTAGTCTTTGGTATACATTCTACAACCAATCCAACATGAGCTTCTACGTCTCCTTCAAAGAAATGAGATTCTTTATCAGTAAATGATATTGATAATGCATCCGCTATAAAAAGTTCTTTTCCTGGTTTATATTTTATCTCAAACTGATATAGCTGTAATCCTATATACATTCTTTGTAATCTTACAGGGCATTGGCTTTTAATGGCTTTCTGAAAATTGATTCTAATGGTTTATGGTCACTTTCCACTGTAATATATTTTCTAAATACATACTGTTAAAATTTCTCACATGTAAATACAATAGCTGAAGTTTCCTTTTCAATTTGAGCATAATTCTTCTGTGTATCTGTTAATGCCTTAGATGCATATGCTACTGGTAAATTATTCTGCAGTAAGACTGCTTCTAGTCCTTCTAGAGATGCATCTACTTTGCATCTACAGATAAAATTGCTGGCATCTTTATATCATAATACTGTAAAACTGGTTTATTTATTAAGACATCTTTTAGTCTTCTAAATGCTTTTTCATGTGCAGCATTCCATTTCCAGATAACTTGTTTTTTCAACAAATTTCTTAAACATGATGTCAATTCTGATACATTAAATATAAATCTAGAAACATACTTAATCATTCCTAGGAAAATTTCTAATTCTTTGACATTTTTTGGTGATATTATATCTAGAATAGCCTTAATTTTGTCATCATCTGGCTTTAAACCATCTTTAGAAAATATATGTCTCATATATTTTGCTTCATTCATCCAAAATTTACATTTATTTAAATTAAATTTAACATTCTTTTCTCTGGCTCTCTCCAATAACTTCTTTAATCTTAAATCTTGTTCTTTTTTATCTTTTCCCCCCAAAAATAAATCATCTATGTATATTTGAACTCCTTCTAAATGACTAAACATTTCAGAAAAACTTCTGTGAAAAACTTCTTGAGATGAACTCAGTCCATATGGCAACCTTAAAAAACAATATCTACCAAATGGAGTATTAAATGTAGTAAATTTGCAACTTGAATCTGACAGTTTAATTTGCGAAAATGCTTTGTTTGCATCTAATATACCTTCACATTTGTCATTTGAGATGAAATATCTTCAAAGGTTGATATGTGATAATATTCTCTCAGTATATTTTTATTAAGGTGCTGAGGATCTAAACACACTCTTAAATTACCATTCTTTTTTCTTACTATAACTAATGAATTCACGAATTCTGTAGGTTGATTAACTGTCTTTATAATACCATTTTTTTTACATTCTTGCCAATTCCTGTTTTAACGGATTTAATAAGCTAAGTGGAATTTTCCTACAGGGCTCTACCAACAGCTCCTGGTTTTAATTTAATATAATAGGTATATCTAGTTAAATTCCCAGTTCCTTTAAATAAATCTTGATATCCTTTAAAAGATTCTGATATCTTTTCATTTGAATCAGGATTTACTGTACAAATACTTTGTACTAGGTTTAATTTTTTCAATGTAGGTAAACCTAAAATAGCTGGAACAGTTTTATCACATGCTACTACATGAAATTCTACTTCATCCTTATCCCCTTTCGATGTCTCGCATAATAATTTACATTTTTCAACTACATTAATTGTAGTACCATTGTAGTTAATTAAAGTGACTTTTGATTTAGTTAAACATTTATCTCTTAAATTTTATTGTTTAAATTTAGGCAATGGTAACACATTACACTGAGCACCAGTATCCAACTTAACTAATAAATACTTAGATATGTTTATTTTTAGTCTTTCAAACCATTCTGTTCTATTTTTAGAAAATGGATTTTTATCTTCTACTGACCCTAAACTATATTCATTACTATTATTATGTAACTCATGCTCTAAATTATTCTGTACAACATTAACATTTTTATAAGTGTACATTTTAGAAAAGGGATTTTTCTTTTTACAGTACATGCAAATCTTATTATAAACAGGACAATTGTATAATTTGTGAAAAGTTCCACATTTTCTACATGGTTTTGGATTGTTGTACGTATTTTCTTGATAATTTGAAAATTATTTAGTACTTTGTTGCTTTTGTTTTATGTGATATTTTTTCTTATGAGGCAGAGTTTTCTTCTCTAAAGGTGGAATTTTATTCTGTTTGATCACTTCAATTTTATTTTCTTCAGTTGAAGTTTTCAGCTAAAGTTCTGCTAATTCAGAAGCTTTACACATTTTAATACATTTCTCCAATGTTAACTGATCTTTCCTTAATAATCTATCTTTAAGATTTTTATTTAGAATTCCACTTATTATTCTTTCTCTTATTAAACTATCTTTTAATTCTGCAAATCCACAATTACTACTTAATTTCTTTAAATCATTGATTAAAAAATCATCAAATGATTCACCTACATGTTATGTTCGACAGAAAAATATATGTCTATCAACACTTTCGTTTGCTTTCGGTATGCAATAATTTTCAAAGGCTTCAATTACTTTGTCAACATCCTTCTTATCTTCTTCACTTAAATTAAAAGTATTAAACTTTTCAAGTGCTTCTTCACCAATAATATGCAATAAAATAGCTACTTTAATTTCAGGTGATTTAGTAATACCACCAGATGCTAACATGTAAATCTAGAATTTTTGTTTCCACTTCTTCCAACTTTTGCTTAAATTAACTTCAAAATTTAGATTACTTGGTGGCTTTAATCCATCCACAATTAATGTAAAACTTTAAATAGTTTATATATATGTATTTTTAGCCACTTCAAATAAAAATAAACAACAAACTTACCAGCTATGGAAGTTTCGATTTTACTGTAAACAACTTAACATCCTGTTTTAGTTTAGAATATCTTAACAGTTATTCACAAGTGATGCTGCTTGGTTAAAAAAAAAGATTCTCTTTTTTAGTCTATCACTGAATGTGCCATGTATCATTTTTATATGTTTGATAAGTGCTCAATGATGATTACGAGATGTGCACAAACATCGTTTATTCTACATTCTACTCTGGTGATTCTATATTACAGTTGTGATTAATAATAATAATAGATACAGTTACAGTTACATATCTAACAACCCGGAATCTAGTCCTGTCATTTCCAGTCCCAATCCCCTGAAACGTCAACTAATAAAAAAGCGCGTATGGATGCAAATGCCAAAGAAATTAATTGTCCATGCTTTCTTCTTGTTTCTAGTCCTTCTGGTGAACTGCAAAAGATGTCTCCCTTCCTGATCAGCAAATACATCCATTCATGTATTGGTGAGCCAAGGAACATAAAGCCTCTCCGTTCTGGCGACCTGCTTATTGATATTGTTTCGGCCACCCAGTCTGCTTCACTTTCACGTCAAACCAAATTTGGACAACAAATTTGGACTATATCTGTGACAGCACACAAAGCACTCAACTTCTGTAGAGGTGCAATCTCAGAAATTGACCTGTTTGTTTCAGAAGAAGAGTTAGTTTCCAAGTTAGCTGACCAAAATGTTTGTGCTGCTAAGCGGATCAAGATGCGTAAGGAAGGTCAGTTGATAGACACCAAACACGTGATCCTGACCATCAACTCACCTGATCTGCCAAAGAATATAAAGGCTGGGTATCTTAACTGTCCCATAAGACCATATATCCCAAACCCTATGCGATGCTTCCATTGCCAGCATTTCGGCCATTCCAAGACGTCCTGTCGTGGCAACCTGACGTGCGCTCGATGCTCGTTGGTTGGTCATGATAGTGGAAACTGCAGCACTGCGCCATTGTGCATTAACTGGGAAGGTGATCACCCAGTATTTTCTCACTCATGTCCAAAGTGGAAATCTGAAAAAGAAGTTCGGCAACTAAAGTTACTAGGAACATCTCATTTGCTGAAGCCAGAAGATTAGTCCAAAGCGCACAGCTGCGACAAAATACATCTTCTGCCACTGCTGTTAAATCTTCTCATACAGTTGCCACCCAAACATCATTCATTACACAGCCTCTACCAAATAAAACCCAACAGATTACAAGCAACCAGAAAAAAGACAACCCCACACATACAGTACAAAAAAAAAAAAGAAAGAAACAATAATCCAAAGCAAACCAAAAAATGTCTTTAAGAAAACAATTAATAAAAATAGAAGCCCCAGCAATAGCTGTTTTGATGGGATGATTTCTGAATCTGTGGATTCAGACAGTATGGAAGTAGAAGAGGGTCTAGAAGTTCCCAAGCATCTACTTCCCCGAAAAACTAAAAAGCAACACAGAAAGAACAAACAACAATCATAATGGCCACCCTCATTTCATGGAACTGTCATGGTTTCCACCGAAATTTGACATCAAAGCTATAATCAATGCATATGATCCTGTGTGCTTAGCAATACAGGAAACAAATCTGAAACCAGAACAACAAGCAAAACTTTGGAGGTTCTCATTCCTCAGGAAAGAAAATTTTGCAAGTGAATGTGCCAGTGGGGGTGTAGGCCTTCTCACCTCACTGGACTATCCATCAAATACACTTTCTTTGATGACAT
Organism: Stegodyphus mimosarum; assembly: GCA_000611955.2. Lineage (NCBI taxonomy): Eukaryota > Metazoa > Arthropoda > Arachnida > Araneae > Eresidae > Stegodyphus > Stegodyphus mimosarum. The sequence goes on along the minus strand of KK120714.1, from coordinate 132,282 downwards.
CCCTCCAAGTTGTCACTACCCAAGCAAGCTTTTACATTGTCGTTTCAGTCATTTCTCTGTATTTGCCTTCAAATGAGCACATTGATCAGCAGAATTGAAATGATCTTATAGAGCAGCTGCCTGAGCCCTTTATCATACTAGGGGATTTTAATGGCCATAGTCTGCTATGGGGAAGTAAAAACACAAATTTCCGAGGAAGACAAATTGAGCAGATGATCGAAGATCATAGCCTTTGTCTCCTGAATAATGGGCAGAGTACATACTTCCACGAGCCTTCAAGGACATTTCACGCTCTCGACCTTGCCATCTGTTCACCATCTCTTTTGTCATTTTGCACTTTTAGTGTGGGAAATGATCTTAACAACAACGATCATTATCCCATTTTTGTATCTCTTGCACAAAGAGGAGCAAACCCCAATTCGAGATCCCCTCGGTTCATACTTGATAGGGCAGATTGGGAACTGTTCTCTTCCACTGCAGATCTCACAGAGAACATGTTAGAAGATGTGCCTCTCGATGAAGCAGTTGAAGCAGTTACTAATACTATTATACAGGCAGCTATGCTTTCCATTCCTAGAACATCAGGAAAAATGCTCAAATATTCAAAACCGTGGTGGAATCGTGACTGTCTTGAAGCACTGAAAAAACAGAGAAAAGTGTGGGGCATTTTTCATAGGTATCCTACTTTACAAAACCTTATAGTGTTTAAAAGAGCCAAAACAAATGCACGAAAAGTAAGAAGCCAGAGCCAGAGGGATTCCTGGATCTCATATGTGTCGTTCCTCTACGCCTAGTAAGCGGGTTTGGGGAAGAGTTAAAAAAGCATGCAAAATATATAAAGACCACTCACTTTCCTTTTTGGAAAAAGATGGCTGAGTGATTAGCTCCATAGAAGAAATTGTGAATACGATTGGTGACACATTTGCTGCTGTTTCTTGTAGCAGAAATTATTCACCTGCATTTTACTATGCTGGAGTTAAAGAGAGCTCTGTTGCGGACACATAGGTCTTGCCCGGGTCTTGATGGCGTGAATTACGAAATGCTGAAGCATCTATCCCATAGGTGTGGAAGGAGCGAAATTTTCCCAGTGCGTGGAGGAGAGCTGTTGTGATTTCTATTGCTAAGCCAAGAAAAGACCCGAAGAATCCCTCAAACTATCGGCCAATTGCCCTTACGAGTTGCATATGCAAGCTGTTGGAAAAAATAGTAAACAGCCGCTTAGTCTATTTCTTGGAGAGCAATAATATAATTTCTCCTTATCAAAGCGGTTTTCGAAAGTGAAGGACAACCATAAACAGCATGCCCATTTTGGAGACATCTATTCGAAAAGCTTTTGTTAGAAGAAACCACTTTGTGTTGATATTCTTTGATATTGAGAAAGCATATGGTAAGGCATGGAGATACAATATATTTCATGATCTTCATGATAGTGGTTTGCGTGACAACCTACCATTTTTCATTCAGAATTTTTTGGGAGCTAGAACTTTTCAAGTAAGGATTGGCTCTATTTTGTCAAATGTTTTCAAACAGGAAGAGGGTGTGCCTCAAGGCTGTGTGCTTAGTGTAACCCTGTTCAGCCTAAAAATAAAATCTGTATTAAGAGAACTTCCTCCTACCATTTTAGGATCTTTATATGTTGATGACCTACAAATTTGCTGTTGAGGTGCAGATATGAGAAATGTAGAGAGGCAGCTCCAGATCGCTTTGAACAGGATACAGGAATGGGCAGAAAGACAAGGATGTACGTTTTCGAAACAGAAGACTGTGTGCATGCACTTTTTTAAAAAGCGAGGTCTCCATCCTGAGCCTGAATTATATATCAAAGGGTCAATGATTCCAGTTTGCACCTGAAGTAAAATTTTTAGGGGTGATGTTCGACCGAAAATTGACTTTTCTTTCTCATGTCGTAAAACTGAGAAAGAAATGTATGAAAGTTTTAAATATTTTAAAAGTCTTGGTGAACATCTCCCAGGGTGCAGAACATTGCTCTATGCTTCACATTTACAGAGCTCATGTTTGCTCTAAACTGGACTGCGGCTCAGTTGTTTACAGATCCGCTCAGTCTTCAGTGTTGTTAAAACTAGATCCTGTTCATCATCAAGCTCTGTGGATTTGTTCTGATGCTTTCAGGACGTCTCCTGTCCAGAGTCTTTATGTTGACTGCTATGAACCATCATTCCGTTTAAGGCATGAAGAGTTGTCTCTTTTACAGTACTTTAATATATTGTATCAACCTGATCATCCTTATAAACTTTGTTTAATGGATGATACCTGTGATCTTTTATTTGGAGCACGTCCATCCTGTGTGCCTTCTTTTCCTGTCAGAGTTCGTCCTCTCACTGAAGAACTCTCCCTGTCTGATATGCCCCCACAAGCAGTACAGCATTTTGAAGTCCCACCTTGGGAAAATGCTCAAATCCAGCTTCTTGATATTTTTAACAGTTATGTGAAAACAACCACTAATGAGAGACCATCTACAGATAAATTTTTGCTGAGCACAGGTATAAGTACAGCAGTTGTCTTTCCATATATACAGATGGATCTAAGTCAACTTGTCATGTTGAAATGTCAGTTGTAATTGGTGACCACATGGAGGACAGATGTTTACACGATGTTTCCTCAGTCCTAATCTCTGAACTGATTGCCATATACTATGCGCTTTTGTACATCTCAACGCTACGCCATAAAAAATTAATTATATATACAGACTCCTTCAGTGTATTGAAATGTTTAGAATCTTTTTCCAGCACCGAGAATCCTGTGATATTGGATGCACTCAAGTTGAATATAAATTTAACAAGTCATGGATATGAAATTCTGTACTGCTGGGTTCCCGAACATACAGGAATGAATGGTAATGAGCTGGCAGACATCACAGCAAAATCTGCTGTGGAACTGTCTGGTCGCCTCATCCCTTTGAGAGATTTCAGTTGTGTCATAAAACAAAGGATCTTAAAAAAATGGCAGCAACTTTGGGACTTCCAATCTTGCAACATGTTAAGAAAAGTGAAACCTAAAATAGAGCTTTGGTATTCTACTAGAAATTGTAAGGAGGAAGTTCTGACTCAGCTTAGAATTGGTCACACTAGAGCGACACATAACTACTAAAAGCTGAGAATGAGCCTGTTTGTCCAAATTGTAATATTTGTTTGTCAGTCCATCACATTTTAATTATTGTCCATATTTTAATAGTCTTCGTCAGAAGTATTTTAATAGCTGTGACCTGCCTCTCAACCGTTTAATTGGAAGAGAGGTCAATATCAATTTGGTTCAGTACCTGAAAGAAACAGGTTATTTTAAACATTTTTAAAAAACTTAAACATTTTTATTTAAACATTTTTTTATTATTTAATTTGATTTCGTCTTGAAATTTTATGTTATAAATTTTAATGCTGTGTTTTTAATGAATCAGATGTTATGATTTTATATCTATGCTCCATGTATCATTACCTGAATCGTAATGAGCAATTCATCTCACTATTTCATCATCTTACTACTTGCCTTGATTTTATAAGTGTGTTGTTGTTTTTAAACCTTATGCTCCATCTAATATGTACAATAGCTTGCACATCAAAAAATGAATCCTATGTTTGGCGCATATAGCCTTTAGAGCTTTGCGCCAGAAATCCACTACCATCAGCAGCACCACCACCACTTCTTTTATTTTCAAATTATTTTCAGTTAAAATCTTTCTAAAAGTGGTAAAAAGCTTAAAATATTATTATCCAATTCCTTGTTTATTAGCTGGAGTTTTTAACATTGCATTTATTTTATTTCTAATGGTAAACAGAGTAACACTTTGTCCTTGTAATCCTAAATTTAATTCATTTAACTTTCCAAAAATATCAGTTAAATATGCCAAACGTACCAACCATTATTCACTAAATAAACATTTTTGCAGTTCAAATTTCGAATCGCAAGGGAAAATTTGAATTTGTAATCGAAGTTCAAAAAGACGATTTAAAACTTTGCCTCTGAATAACCAACTTACTTTGAAATGTAACAAAAATGCTCCATGTTCACTGCCCATCTCTTCGCATAAAATCGTCAATATTCTTGAATTTAAAGCTTGGCTTTTAATAAAATTAACAATTTTCACAGCTTGATTCAAAATGATTTTCAGGTTTTTGGGGATTGTTTTGGTTACTAAAGCTTCACAATGAATGGAGCAGCGAGTAAATTTAGTTTCAGGTGTGAATTTATTTATTTGAGAAAAAACACCAGAATATTTTCCTGTTAAATTTCGAGCTCCATCACTGCATATGACAATTCATTTGTTCCAAGGAATATCATTCTCAGACATAAAATCGTCAATTACTTTGAAAATTTTATTTGCAGTTGCTCTCCAATAGTGGGGAGATGCACAAAATAAGTACGCTTTGACAATTCGTTTAGCGTCTTTGAAACATATATAACCTAATAATTGAACAAAGTTTGTTATGGTACTTTCATCCAAATACTTACTGTGCGCAGTTACTGTTCAAATACGTAGTGCGAAATACTGTGTTTTATTTTTTGAGTGTCTCTTTTATGGAATTTGCCATTTCATCAGTTTGTTGACTTACTGTATCATTTGATAATAGAATATTATTAAAATCATTAGCCATTTTTCTTCGAATAATGTCAAAACAATATCTTTAGCTGCTGGTAATGTAAGGTTTTTTCCAATAGTGTGAGCCTACCCAGTCTTGGCAATTTTTAGGCTTACTAGATCACTAACTTCCAAGGCTTTTTCACTTGAAGTAATAAAACCTCTTAATACTTTTTTACTATTTTTGAACTCCAATAATTTCCTTTTAAAATATTCTTCAAATTTATCTTTGAACTGGCATGCATAGACTCAAGATGTCTTTTAGAAATGATGGTTTCATGTTTTGATTGGATAATAGTTTGCTGCAAACAAGACACTGAGGTTGAGGGTCAATTTCATCTCCATTCTAAGTAAACCCAAATGATAAATAACTTTCATTATATTATCTATAAACATTTTCTTTTTTGTCTAGTATTCTTAGTGATAGTAGATTGTCCTGGATCCATCACCTGTGAGTCATCACTTTTCCACTTAGTCAGTCCTAGCGATTTTTCCATTTTGAGAATCAAAGTTTCTTTTATTATTTTTCACAAATATTTAAAAATGCAATATATTATGACTTCTATTAGTTCTATATTAGTTCTTCAAAAACTATCGTCGATATTTTCAAATCGTGTAGGAAAGTAAGGAATTCAAAGCAACAAGAAGACAAAATACCTGCTGTTAGAGACAACAAATCAATGTAAAAAATAATTCTAATTGAAAATAGAGCAATATGAGCTTGGAAATGGTGGCGACATAAAGTTTAGGCATGCTAATAAATCAATCAACTCTAAAAGAATTAATAAGATACTATCTTTTTATAGGGACTTACATTTATTTCCTAATAAACATCCATTTCTATTACTCCTTTTAAAAACATCTCATAAAACAAATTTTGTTATATCTATGGCTAAAAGAATATTTGTGAAAAATAAAAAGGGACTATTTTGCTTATGAGCGGCTATCAACTTTAACAACACTCAGATCACATAAGTTTACAAGTGTTGGAGAAAAAACTTAAACAGGACGTTAGGGTATTTAATTTTGAATTTAATACTTGAAAATATTTTGTTTCTTTACATACCACTGGTTGAGAATCACTGGGTTAGAGAATTATCTCTTATGAATAGCCAGTGCATATATGATTTTTCATGCTATTAATCAACTAATAAATATCTCTTCCCTTTTTACAGTCCATTATGAGATGTGTTCCTGGCGTAGGAATGTATTTTAGTTCTTTACACTGGCTGCAGAGCAATTTTGGGTAAGTACTAAACAGAAGAAAGAATAAATTATCTTCTTAAGATCAATCTTAATTTCCTTCTTAAGAAAATTTATGAATCAGACATTTTTTTCATAAAGCTTTATTCAGATATTTGTTAATTAGCTTTAAAATATTTTTCTGTGATGATTATGTTTTTTTATTTGTGTCCTTAATGTAGTATTTAAATTTTTAAATTTTCAAATTACCATGTGTAAATATCAGTGAATTTTGCATAAACTTATAATTCATAATTCATTTATATCCAAATTTGAAGCACTAGTGTTTGTGCTATTACAGCTATTGAGCAATTTCGGAATAAGGGGATGGAGAAATCATTGCCAGTTTGATGACTTTAGGGAAAAGTTTGAATTTGGAGTTTGTGTTATATATTTTAGGGTTATTTTTCTTCCTTGATATTCAAGAAATATTATTTTTAGTAAATTTTAAAATTTTAATATTATTGTGCAATTATGGACTCTACATTAGCCCCTGACTTGTGTAATCTGTCATTTCTACAGTTACATAAGTGTGCAAAAACTGTGACATTCAAATTGGAAGTTACTAGTTAAGAGCAAGGACTCCAAAAGCAATTCCAACTGCTTCTGTCCCATACTTCTTCCATTTAAATAATATTTGTATTTTTTGCTTAGTTACATTTTCATTACCATTAGTTTTCATTGTCTATTTACTCTTAAAATTGATTCAAAATGCAAAACAGAATGTATTGAACTACATTATTGAGAACAAGCTAGATTGCATTTCAGAGATAGACATTAACAAGCTAGGTTGCATTTCAGAGATGGAAAAATTGTCTTACTGGATCAAAGATCTGATGCAAAAACAGATACCATTGAGTTTTCTGATTATCTGTCAGAAGGCCAGATATTTGCATACAGATTTACAAGAGAAGGCTGATGTTACAAACATACAGTGCATTTAAAGCTATTGCTGGTTAATTCTAATAACCCAAGGAGCATACAATTCTGCACAGCACCGAGTCACAGGTGAGGCAACAAGAGCAAATACAGACATAACAAGTAAAATTCTAAAATTTTTGGCTGAAATAATAAAGGAGAGATAATATTTTTTTAATTAAACATTTAACAGTGAGAAAATGGCTCTGTTTTGGAGGAGGAAACATAGACATTTGTTACAGAACAGGCAAATTATGTGTTTGGATTTAAGGTCATAAAAAATTGGATCGCTGCAATGATGCAAACCGAAACTTTAACCAGAGAACAACATTTTTCTTTAAAATCACCCACCATCACAGTGTCGAATTAACTGTCTTTTTCTTTTTTATTTGAAAAGAGTTATTTCAGTTTGTTTTTACATTCTTTTATGTATTCATGCAACAGGTGTGATCTATAACCTTCTGGTCATCTACCACTTGTGAACACTGATGAGAACCAAAGAAACTGATAACATTATTATAACTAAACAACATGAAAAGCAGCAGTACACAAATCAATAAATACAAAAATGATATTTACATACTTTTATTACGTTATCAGAAGAATTAACTGATGTGATCTTGATGGCTGCCATTGTACTTTAAAACACATTAAAGAAAACATTCAAGGGATCCTGTTTGGCGTCTACGAATTTGAAGCAGTCTTATTTCATACTTTTTCATATTTATAATTTTAGTGCTGTAATCAGATATAAAACATCATTAATGACCATCCCTATTTTTCACTCATACACACTCTCCAGATGTCTCTCAAGAGGGCCAGAAATTTGTATTCGTTGTCTACAGATCGCCATCACAATTCAACAGGGTGACAGGGCAGCATCACGATACTGTTCCTTTCATGTTCCATACAGTTATATGTTTAAGGTAATCCCACAGACATTCTGGCATCAGAGTTGTTGGCACCACAATATTATGTAAATGATATATATTTATATGACCAGCATTGTCTGAAATGCTATTATAATATAGAATACGTAGGCATTTTATAGAATGCCTGGCATTCTTAGGCAAAATAGAAAATATGAAAATTATTATATACTCTCCCTATGTAATGTATATAATATCTAGACATTCTATAGAATAACAAATGTTATTTAGGCAAAGTGTAAAAGAAGATCATGATGTGGCTAGTACTTTAGACAGCTCGTCTTAGAATCATTGTTGCATGTCTGTTGATGATAATTTCTTCTTCAACACTGCATCTTGCTCTTCAATTTTCATGTTGTGCAGTATAGATCTAATTTTTTGTTGAACAAATTCATGCATGAATATTGCATATTTTGACACTCTTGAACAAATTTTAAATTGCAGGTAGCAAATTATGAGGTCAACATTAAAAGTTCAGTGCCTTTTCCTGTGATATTCAAAACAAATCAGAGATGTATTTTATACACTACCTGTTTGTCATTTGGTATTCTATAGAATGGCTAGGAAATGTGTGAAATGTTAATAATTTCATACGTTGCTGGCCAGTTTTCAGCAGTCTATAAAATGCCTAGATAGTCTATAGAATGCCTAGATAGTCTATAGAATGCCACTTTCATACATTGCAGGTAACATATATAGGTGCATGTGTATAATAATAAATATTATGGTTCCTTAAAAAGTTAGACTTTATCAGTTTACAAATTCAGCTTGTATAAAATTTAGGTTAATTAAGAAATTTAAAGTTTTTCAAATGCATTAACTTACTTAACATGGGTACTGCTTTAAATGTAATTTAAGTTTTAAATCTTTTAATGCATTCCCTTTCATGCTACAAAATATCTGAATATTATTTTCAATAAACATAATATATCTGACAAAATAACGCAATTTTAATCTTTGTATGTGATCATATGTGTTATTTTGATTTTCAGTACTAAAGACCCATCTCCATTAGAATCTGTTTGTTTTGGTGTGCTGGCAAGGTCTTTTGCTGGGGCTACATTATTACCAGTAACTGTTATCAAAACTAGATATGAGGTATTTATTTACTTTTTACATTTGCATTTGTTCTTTCTTTATTGTTAACCTTTCAGTTTCACAAAATATAAATACATTTAAGCTCTGTTATAGTGAACCTGGCTTATAATGAAGCCCTGGATATAACAAACAAATTTTTTTTTCTTATTCACTTTCAGTGTAATTAGGCTTGCCAGTCTGCAGAAACTACCCTCCCCCCCATGCTACCACATTTTACACTATTTTATACGATTATAGCGAACTTCCTTTCCAAAGGTATGAAAATCAGATATATCAAACTTTTTGCATATATTGGACTGATTTTTTTTTGAATGTTTCAAACTTTTTTCCAGAATTTCTGAAATTTTTAACAGAAAAATTACTTACCCTTAAAGTAATCCTATTTAGGGTATTCAAATAATGAAAAAAACCTTTATCCTTTAAATATTAAAAATCTTTTATCTTCACCCCATCCTTCTCTGTATTCTAAACAAAAGTTTATGCGAGATACATGTAACACTCATTTCTTGGAAGACCAGAACCAATAAGCATACCTTAGGACAGTGCTCTCAAACTTTTTTTTTAAGCAAAGCTAAGATTTTTCTAACTAAATTAAAAATTTCAATTACTAAATATTTTTGAAAACATACATTAACAATAATAATGATGATGCAAAAAGGAAAAAATTACAATGTGTATTTATTTTTTATCCTGTTCTAGAGGTTGGCACCTGCAAGAAATTTCAGTATTATCCCAACTGGCGATCTACTGAATTTCATTAGTTAGTTAATCAGTTTTAAGTAAAAATATATTTCAGGGTACCCCTTGGCGATTTTTGGCGCCATTCCTGTTTATGTCTAGTGCCTTTCTCCAGTAAAATAAAATCCAAAACGTAATGCAATAAAACATAATTAAAACAAAAAATATATAATCTCAAAAAACTGCATTTTAAATCAAAAAAGGAAATAACATAAGAATAAAAATACATGTTATGTAATCTATGCAACATAAAAAGGAAATATCAACTTACTGCATTTAAAAATTTCTGTTTCTTCAGTATGTGAGACACACAGAATTCCTTAACAGCATCCAAAAACTATTTAAAATTATCTAAACTAGAATCTGTATACTGCTGTCGCCACATAAATTCACAAAAGTAAAAATGAAAAATATCCTCCATACTGCCGACTGTTGGTAGCATTTCTTTTGAAAATCCCTTTTTATTATACCCCGCATACCTTCCATAGTGTTGATATGAGCTCTGGTTTTGAAATCCTTAAATCTTGCTGCATAATTTACAGAGAGGTGAATGAAGCCATTTAAATCTTCATTTACACACCACTCAAGCAATATTTTATTTCCCAACCATTCGAAAGTGTACAGAAACTTCAGGTTAATTGTACCACCAGCAGGCATTTTGCCTAATTAAGCTCTTACAAATATTTTCCCATCAGTCAAAATTGCCGCAATCACGCATTACAACCAATCACACCATAACAAGTTTTCCACAGCATTCAACTACTCAGGTTACCATAAATTAAACTACAACTTGGTGATAATCCAAGGGTTACCCTAACATATAGATAGACGAACCTCAGTTTTAAATTAGATAGCACCACCTTAGTTCTTTTCTGGACTTACTTTTTCAGTTTTGGAAAAAGCTATTTCCAAATAAATGTACTTCCAAACAAAGTGATTATTTCTGTTGCAAAAATTCATAAATGTGGGTTTTAATTTTGAAAAGTCGGAAAAAGAAGTTAATCAAATCTTTCATTCAAGTTAATTTTTAAATCTTTGGATATGATTTGTATCTTAGTGTAAATTATCTCCATTTGTAAATTTTCTGGAGCATTAGTCACGTTTGTTTTTAATGGGAATAATGTAAAATCAGACCTCAAATCATTAAAATCTTAAATTTTTTCATCAAGTTCTTCAAAATAATTAATGCCATAATAATATAATGCTGATTAGTTTATGGGAAATGTATTCACAGGCAATATAAAATTACTTCAAGACCTGCATGTGGCGTAGCACTGTTGTGGGAGATTCTACTGTACCACAAACTGAGCCAAAGCATCACACATACATTGAGACACAGAACTTGAATCAGTTCTTTGATTCTGTTGGAATCTTCCATATGATATAAAAGTTAATTAAAAAAATTTTTATTAATATTTAAAAATTAGAGTACAGAAAATTTTATTTATAATAAACAAAATGAGACCTTCATTATTTAAGAAAGATTTAAAATGAAAATAATTAGAAATGAGTGCATTTAGTTAAATATATTTAAAAAAATTGTGCATCACGTTCTTGAATATATTTTTCATATTATTAATGTATAAATGCACATTTTTATTGATTGGTCAAAAATTTACTTAATTATTTGCAATAAAGAGTCAAGAGTTAATGGTTAACAATAATCTTTTCTGTTTGTATGGTCATCCTTCTTTGTGATTTAGCAAATCTCAGTATAATTTTGGAAATTAAAGTAATAAATTTTTCATAGATTACAAAATGTATATCGGATTGCATGTGGGCTGAATGCACTGTCTGAAAATAACTAACAGGCTAGATTTTTTTGTTATTAAGTTTGGTATCTGTGAGATATATTTGTTAATTACACTTTAATCCTAACCTATTATACAGAATATAAGTATTTCAAATTGACATTTGTTTCAAATAATTTTATCATGTTTAATCAACTTAATTTCAACTTATAAACAAGTTATGAAAACTTCTTAAGTGCTAGAAAACTTGATAATAAATAATGACAGTTTAGTCTCTTTTATTTATTAAACTTTTCTTCGGCATATAAATTAAAATATATATGTTTCTATGTAAATAATCATAAATTTTGAATGTAATTACAAAATTTGTTCATATAATGTCCGTGCACTGGAAAGAAATACTAGAAATTATCTTCATCACAGATTGTAGATGCTTATCAATAAATCAGATTCTTTTCTCGTTAATTCTTAGCTATGAATATTCTTTTTGCAAAAACTTTTAACTGTGCTTATTTTTTGACAAAAATGGATAACACTTAATCGAATCTGTATCTTTAGAAGTTTTATATCACACAGCAAAATAAATGGCTCAGTTTATAGATTTCTAATGTGTTATTCACATTCGTATTGCATGATAATGAAAATAATGTAAACTTAGAGTTCAAATAATTTAATTTTGAAATCTTCACAACATCATATTTGCAACAGATACATATGTGAACTGTATTCGAGATCTACATAAAATTGCTGTGGCAGCAACCAGTTTTCTGATTCTGGTGGCCTAAGATGTTGATATTAATATTGGGTTTTAACAAAAGTTTCTCGCCATTGCAAACATCATCTGCACAAACAGTTCACATTGGCATGTTCAATCATATATTGTTAAACAATTTTTGGCATTTGAAAGAAACTTGCTTTAGAACAGTATGTTGTGAAATTTGTAGAAAAATATCGGAATCATTAAATACAAGGTGTCTGAAATGGGACTATCATACTACCAGGTTAGAACCATCATTTATTTCCAGTTCTGTTGCAAAAAGTCAGATACAGAACGTCATCAAATCATATGTACAGCATTAGGTATTAATGTTGTATCATATGACACTGTGATGGTTTGGTACTGAAAGTTCAAAAACAAGGACTATTACATTCAAGAAGCAGAGCACTTTGGCCCGCCTACTAATATTGTTGAGGCCCGCCTGTGAGAACTAAGGGAAGAAGATCAGTATGCAACCACTCGAGAGCTTGCTGAGGAGTTAGATGTTAGTGCCATGTACATTAATCGCACTATGCATTGCATAAACTTGTCGTATAAGTTCAATCTCTGGGTGCCGCATGAGCTGACTCAAGCAGATAAAGATAGACACGTTAGGGCTTGCACTAATCTGCTCAAATATCAATGGAAGGACAAAATTTTTGACCAGATCGTCACTTGTGATGAAAAAAGGATTAATTTCAACAATACAGGCCAAAAAGGGGGTTGGTCTGCACCCGGTGACCCGAAAGTGTGTTTTTTGATGATGTATTTTGAGTTCCATGCATTTTTTTGTGATTTGAATCACAAAAGAACTGGGTGATGTAATGTATACAAACCAGTCTAAGTAAATGTATACTTTCATTCTAATTTTTGTTACTTCAAACATATATAATTTTTTTCTTTTTCCAGAGTGGGGTATATTCTTACAATAGTTTATCAGAAGCATTATTTAAAATTTACAAGAATGAAGGAAGGAAAGGTAGTGTATATTCTTTATGATATTTGTATATATTTTGTAAAAATTTTATTAGTTTAAGACAAAAATGTCTGCAACCATTATTTAAAATATCTCTTTACACTGACAGGTCTTTTTTCTGGAATGATCCCGACTCTTTTTCGAGATGCACCTTTTTCTGGAATTTATTTAATGTTTTACACTCAAGCTAAAAAAATTGTTCCTCCTTGTAAGTTTATATTTTATATTTATATTTCATAGCTGAATTTAAAATAATCTTTAAATAGGCATGCATTTTTAATAAAATATCCGTAAATTTTATGAATATAATAATGACTAATTACCTTAATATTATGCATTTATTCATGAACACATAATTTTTATTAATCATTCATGTGGTATTAATGTGATTAATTTGAAACAAGTCATATGGAGTGTGATAATTATTTTATAACAAAAAATAAATTTCTCAAGTGGAGTGCTCCAAATAATTTAATACATTATTGGAGGTGTTAAGGCAGTAAGAATCAGTCTAATATTCATAAATTTGCAGGAGTAGAGTCAAAGGTTTTAAATAAAGAACTTTTGAAAAATAAATACAGACAGGTTTTAAATATAGAAACTGAATTATCATTGGTGTGATTGGTACTGTTTTGTTATCAGGATCAGATTCAGAGATGTATGGATGGATGGATGGATGTGTGCGTTCATGTATGCATTTTTTATATGTAAGTACAAATGTGTGTGTGTGTGTGTACACATGTACACACATGCATATATACATACATATGTGTGTATACATATACACACATACATACATATGTGCATACATTCATACATTTTTTTAATCCGGTCTTGATAACAGTACAGTACCAGTGTGTTATTTTAAGTTGGATTGTTTAATTCATTCATAATTATTAATTCAGCCCACCAGCGGCCGAATGGTAAAGTCACTGAACACTGGTAGTTCGATTCAAGATTCGATTCCTATGAGCGGGGTGGCTGCATTGGTGTTCTCATGGTTTTCCCCATGTGTAACATGGATATGAACCAGTTTACCATAGAAAGTCCTCCATGAAGGCATCCCTTAGGCAGATAGCACTCAAGGCTTTATCGTAATCAGATAATCAAACCAAATTAATTAATAATATTCATTTGCATTTGTTTGTAATGTTGAGCTGAATAATAAAAGCAATAATAAATACAAACATGTGAGATGAAGTAACTGATAAGAATATTTGATATGAGTAGCAAATTTTCTTTATTTTGAAGGGTAAATAATATTTTAGTTCAGTTTCTACATAATAAAATGGACTGTCTTTATTCGTATTTGAAATTCATAACAGAGCTCTTTGAACTTAAAATTAACTCAAGTATTGAAATTAGTAAAGCAGCGATTCAATAGTAAAACAGTAATTCAGGTGAAATAGTAAAGCAGTAATTCAGGTGAAAACAGAATTTCCAAAACTTTGAGGTACTATTGCATTATCCACCCAGCCGTTCCACAAACTCACCAATCACGAGCGAACTGGCCCTGATCTTTATGTACACATCAACCTGTTTTAACTTCGGGGGGGGGGAAGAAAAGGAGAGTTTCACATATTCAGAAAAAAGTACTATTAATTATTACAGTCACTTAGGAACAGTTCATAAACTACTTTTGAGCTGCAAGATTTCTATAATAATGTAACATCTAAGATAAATAAAAGCTAGACAGATGCATCATTTTATGTGCATATTATGTAACAATAATAATTTAAATCAATCTGAAATATATTCATTTTTATAGTTAGTGGATACTGTTTAGCTATTTGCTTTAAAATCTCTTCAAAATAGTCTTTTTGCTCTCCTTCCAGACATTTTTGCCAAATGAATTTCACAAGCTAACTTGGAGAGTTTGATCATTTGCAAAATACAGCTTCATGGGATGTGCACTTCTACACTGTACTACTACTACTAGACAAAATGCCTGGTTTCTGAAAAAATGCAATGCTTTTTTTTTTATTAGCAGGCAAACTTTACAGTTGCATTATGATTCATTGCAAGAGAAACATATACACATGTACACTGATTAGAAGCAGAAACTACAAATGTAATTTTCGGAATTCTAAAAACAAGTGCATTTAGTGGGTTGCCAGATGAATTATATTTTCATAAAATTATGTGTTGCCTACTGTGGTGACATAGTGACTTGCAGGTGATTCTCGTCACAGTTGGGTGGATAGTGTTTTAGCACCAAATTTGATAACGGAAAATATGATAAATGAATTATAATGCTATAGGTGCCACTTAATGTAATTGCAGTTAATGTTATCATTCAGATATTGTTATCAAATTTTCATAGTCCCACTCATTTGTGTAGAAAAGCATGGAAAATACTTCACTTATTGTGATAAAAAAATGCAGTTAATATGATTAAAATATATATTTTTTTAAACCAAAGTAATGTCACAAAATAAGGTCAAAATAGTAGATTACAAAAATGAGCATGTAACAGTGAAATGTCACCAAATTCCATTGCTTTTCAAAATAGCTATGGAATTTGGTGACATTTTCATATTATCTTTCAAGATATATTTTCTCATCATTTAATGTTATCAAAATAGTTGTGGGAAAACATGGTCACATAAAAGAGCCCCTACTGTACAAGGAATTTACTGTTTTATGTAGCTTTGCAAAAGCAAATACTTATTCTAGTGTACAAATGTTAGCAAATAATACTTATTTCAGCCAGCTGATGTGATAAAAACAAAAATGCAGCTGTACCCTCAAAAGTATAATACAGTGCCAATAGCTGTTCAACTAGTCTTTAAGGTATGTGCTATATAGTTTCATATTGGAAGATTTTTGTGGTTAATTATAAGAAAGAATGTGAGATATTTGTAAAAAATTGGTAGTTTAAGACAGTGTTCTTAAACTCAAATTGCAAGCAGGCTAAATTAGCAATCTAGAATTATTTGCTGATTTTGTTTTTGCTTAACAAAATGAAAAGTTTTTCTTAAAAAACAAATTTTTTAAGAAATTAAAATTTTATTTACTAAATATTTATCAAAATATGCACAAACAGTAAAAATAATAATGCAAAAGAAAAAATTCTCTTATACATTATTTTCTGTCTGAAATCTAAAGATTGGAATCTGTAAAAATTTCTATTGATTGCACTCTGTTATTCAAACAAACTTACAGCTAAATATTAAATTTTCAGACTGACATTTATTTAAAATAATTCTAATGTTTTAAATTAGCCACTAAGTAATTTACTTAAACTAAAAATAATTAATTATGAAAACTTTCGAATTGGGATAAAACCCGAATGTAAATATTGACAACCTATTATCTTTTTTTTTTTTTTCTGGGTTAAATTTTTCTTTGATGCATACAGAAAAAATACATTTATTTGTTTGTAGGTTATTGTAAACTCCTTTCTTACTTACTACAGCTTTCAGCTGAAACTCTCATGGAGTTTCAATTTTGATAAGGCTTGTAACCTTGGAGGAAAATTACTAGAAACTGGCGTGAATTACTGATGCTCATCTATCAGCTTGGTTCTTTTTTGGACTCATTAATTTTCAACTGCTGCAGGAAAAAGCTGTTCCCATATAAATATATTCCTGAACAAGATAATTATTCTTATTGCAAATATTCATAACTGAGGGTATTTATCTTTTGACAAGTATGAAAAAAAGGTTACTCAAATCTATATCTTCAAATAAGATTTATGCATAATATAAATTAATTAGCTTAATCTGTAGATTTTCTGTACTGTTAGTCAGTTGAGACTGCTGGTGTAAAAGATTTAGCATATGTAATTTTTTGTAAAAGAATTAATTTACTAATTTTTTTTTTCCGTTTCTTCCTGGTTTTATTATTTAGGAAAATGGAGTTCATGGCTTCTTTAGTGGAATGGTGCCACGAATGGTTAGAAGAACTTTAATGGCAGCAATGGCTTGGACAGTTTATGAGCAAGTAAGTAATAACTCTGCAATTAAAATTCAGTGATATAAAAAAATTAGAAAGGTTATTTTCGATTTTTCTCAAGTATTAAATAAATTTTGGATAATTAAAAAAAATGACTATTAATTAGTTTCTCATTGATTTCTCTATGTAATTTTAGTTTATGTCTTCAATTGTAAAAGTAATGTAAATTTTAAAAATGATAGTAAATTTTTGTCAATTTTATAAGCATTAGGAAATCGAGTGATGAAAATTTTAAAATTTAGTTTATGAAGCGGCGTTGTTGCTGATTCACTAAACATGAATATGAAACATATAATTTGTAGCAATATTCAGTTTGTGATTGAAACCTATCATGTGGTAGGCACTGCTTAATGTCATCACATTTGTCCACAGCTATTTTGATTTCATTTACCAAATGATAAGAAAAATGTACTTATAGCAGTGGAATTTAACTAATTTAAAATAAATATGTTTACAATGTGGTTTACATACTAAAATTATTTGAAAGTATGAATGATGACCTTTTTTCAGCTCGTGTACAGTGAAAAAAAGGAAAATAGGTTGCTATAAGTTAAGAAGTTCACCAAGTGAATTATTCTTGGTGCAAACTGAAAAAAATTTGCCAAGATAAATTTTTAAATTTATCACCAAAAATTACAAATTTAATATCTGGGCATACTCTGAGTCATAGAATCGAAAAATGGAACAAAATTGGTATGGTATTTCAGAAAAAGTTGGATTTTGTGTCAAAATACTTAAATTAGAACAATGTTATATGTAAATCTAATATATATCCTAAGTCATGCTTTCGAGACGTGGAAAACGCAAGTTAAATTTCAACAATCGGTCCAGTGGAATGGGAGATATAGAGCTGTCCCTTTTTATATGTGTGTGTGTGCAATGTATACATAAGTGTATGTATCATATGATAGTGATTTAGTTTGAAGTGATGCTATTTAGAGAGATTTGTTATAAGCTTGTTAATTTTTAGGATAAAAACAGAAAATAATCAAATTAAATGCAACAATTAAGGGGTTACAGTAAATTAAAGATAGAATTTTATTTCTCATATTTTTATGGTATACATATTAATTTATTTTGACCAGTATAAGTATTGAAAATTTTTTTAAATGGTGTAAAATGTTTGTTTCATGCTTATTTTGATGCATCATGAAAACTGAAATATATGGAACTTTTCTATGAAAACTGTACCAATCTAAGATGTACCAATCTAAGATTGCCTTTTGTCTAATTTTAAAATAATGAAAATAATCTATTATTTACCCCTCTTTTTGAATAAGATTACACTTTTTACTTTCTAAAAATAAAGCTTCTGCAAAAGAGAAATTAAAGTTTTCTCCTGGTAAAATGAAACACACATATAAAGCTGTACATAAATGGAGAAACATATCTAAAACATGATTTTAATTAAAAGGTAACTTCTTTAATATTCAGTATAAATGCTGAATTCAGAGTTTTATAAATTTGTTGTAATTTTGCATTATGCATCTGTGCAAATATCAGCTCATCCTGTTAAGTCATCGTTTCTCAAACTTTTGTTGTCATGGAACACTTTTTAAATCTTGTTTTTTCGGTTCTAATAAATGATTGCACATATATATTAGATAAATGAAATAAACTTGTATTTCAGTTTTTACGTTATACCTATGAAGGAAATGTTGATCACTTTTTAATAATAATAATAAAAAAAAGAAATATAACTAATTAAATGAAATAAATAATATGAAATAGTTAAATAATTTTACATTAATTAAATAATATTAACTTCAGAAACCATTTTCTAAGCTGGTATTTTATTATCAGTTGCATGCAAATGCAAACATTTTGCTATTTAATTTGCATGCTACCTCTGAATTTGGTGTTCAGTTTTAATATTTAATATTCGGTCAATTTTTTCATCTGAGAATAACTTTTTGTATTTTATTTTTTGTAACAAATTCAAAATTTTGCCGAGTGCAAGTATAGGGGATGGAGAAACATATAGAAAACATTTTTATAAGTTGAAGTATGTGTCTACGATTAATTGTTCCAAAAATAAAAGCCAGCTAAATACTTTTGTGGACATGGTGTAAATTTGATTAAATTAGTATCTTACTTATTTTTTTTTAATGTGTTCAAAACCTATTTCAAAAACTGACATTACTTTTGGGAGGATGTGATTTATCAATTAAAATTATAAGAAATTGTCTGAACGTAAAAGTAATTGGAACAATCAAATATGCATTGCATTTTCCATTTGTTTAAGAATTTTTAATAGAAGCAATAAATGGAAATTGAAAGTTTGAAATTTTTTTCCTGAAATTAATTGGAGATTTTGTTTAAAATTAAATTTTACAGCAAAAGCATATGTGATTGAATTATTTAAATTTTATTCTCATAGAAGTTTTTAATGAGTATGATATTCTCTTTTATTGTAATTTAACATTTGGAAATATTTCTCTAATAATGTCTTATAAGCTAGAAATATTGACTATCTGAATATAACATAGATCTGAATACTGTTTTTTATTTACGAAGAGATGTTTGCATCAAATTATTTCAAATTCTACTAATTAACATTTCTTTATTGTTAGGTTATCAGCTATACTGGGTTAAAGTGAAATCGCCTGCAGATCACTAATCAAGAATTGCTGTGATGTGCTTACCTTCAAGTTGAAGCATTTTTTCCCCAAAACTTTTTTATATTCATCTGAAAGTTTAGTAGATGCCTATAAATATTTTCATGAAACAATACTGCTCGTCATTTCCTGTGATTTAATATTTTGAAATCATTCCATGTCTATGAAGCAAGTTCTACGAGTTCTTAGACAAGATATAAATTAACGATCACATTATATCAGTTTTTCACTTCTTGGATTTTCCTGTGTTTTATCATAGAATGTACAGTAGATGCAGCTTAATACTAGGGATATGCTGAAGTCCTGCCCATTTGTAAGAAAAAATGGAAAATACATCCCTAATTGTGATCAATTCACAATTAGTGATGAAAATTCAATGGAAAATGCATCATTAATTGTGATCAAGTCACTTTATATATTAAAATTATTGTGGAATAAATTTTAAAAATAAAATAAAGTTGCCAAATACAAGATAAATTCGCCAAATAATGACAGAATAGATTATAAAAATTGCCAAGTGAGGTGTCAAATCATCAGATATCCTGATTTCGAATTTAGTTAAAATTTAAAATTAAGCAAAAAAGAGTAACCTTAGTTTGACATAGATTTTGAATAACTCCGTAGATTTTCAGGGCAATCAAATAGAAGTCTTCAAGAGCAGGGAAAAAATTTCATACGATTTGCTTGTTCTAAACTAAAGGTCCTTTTCCCTTAGAAAATTACGTTTTAAGAGAATTTTTACATTAGCATGTTCTTTTCCAATGAAGGATGCTCTCCAAATATTAAAATTAGGGGTATAACGTCAATCAAATAATTTCGTGAAAGGTTATGAAAAGTTCATAAGGTGCATTAAAGACATTATGGACAGTTCAGATACAAACCTTTGTATTGTCAAATGCTATGAAAATACCTATTTATATGGTTCTTGATATTTTTTTAATTAATTAAATTCTTGACAAATTCTAATTAATTAAATTCTTGAAGGACATTTTTTTCTCATTCAGTTAATTTTGTTTAAAAAAAAAAATCCATGGACAAATGTGATCCCATAAAGCGGCACCTACTGTATTGCATTATTTATGATCACAGAGTTTAATGTACTGTGTGTAGCACCATATAAAACTGATTCATGTGTGCAGAAAACATCTGGGAAAAAAGTGTGCATAAAAATATACTTGAAACAAGAGTTGCTTTCAAATAGCAGCTTCATTTCTACTGTGGACAATCATGCTTTCGATTCTTAAAGCAAATGCTGTGTGTTTTAAAAAAAAAAAATGTTTTTGTATAAAGACTTCATATTTTTAGTTGCAAATTTTTTTTATATTTCAGAATCACGTTTTTGGAGAACATTTGTAATTAGTTTATGTATTGTTACATGTTTTTAATCAGATGTGTTTATACTTCCTGTTATTGTTATGCTGACTTTTAGCTTTGTTGAAAATATCTATAAAAATAAAACTGTTTTATACATTTTGCTTGTATGTCATTCTTTACTCTCTTATAATAGATATGCATACATATTGTGCAGATATTTATTAACACTATTTCTTGAAATCATTTATTTAAATTACTTTGAAGCTACCCAAAAGTTTTAGATGCTGTAAAATATTTAACAAAGTTTACCTCTGTACATCAGAGTCCGGTATCATATGAATATCTTTTATAAAATTGCCACAAAATATTGTTGTATTGAATTATGTAAAACTTTGGCTAGTAATATATCATTGGTATGCCTGTAAATTCGTGACAATATTAAACCAATATTTTAAATAACAAGCTCCCCATCTTTTTATAGCTCTGTAAAATACGTTAAAATATCTTAAAAAAGAAAAGTAAATAAATGTCATTCCACTGCAGCCTATTATATTTTCAAAATGAAAATATTCATTGATATTTATCATACACTTTCTCTTCATATATAATAATGCTTGTTTAATTAGTTATGACGGACTACATGGAGGTGCTCGAGAAAAGATGCCTTCATAGAGGAACTTTCCATGTTAAACTGGTTTGTATACAAATGGGAAAAACCCCTTGAATCAACCTCTTCATCAGGATCAAGCCCGAGTCAAAATATCAGTGTTCTGTGATATTATCCATTTGGCCACTAGAGACATGAAATAAACCACGCATACTCATTGATATAGTGGTTAGCTCTACTAACTCATTGTGCCTGAGTTCGAATTTTAGAGGACGTTTGTAAATTTATGGCGTATAGTAGCATCTGTATGGTATGGGGACAACTAAAACATATGGTGAGCCAAAAGATTTGGGTGACACTTGGATCTGTCCTCTGTGGTGGTCTCCTTTAAAACTGGATAGAGATTCCATATAATTCAGTTGCTCTCTGTGATGTACCTTGGACAATGTTCTCAGTGATGAGATAGCTGAATGATAAATGGGTTTTGGTCATTCTTTGACAAATGCACTAGATTGCTCGAGTTCAACTATTTGAAAAGACAATAACTTCTGATCAATGCAAAGAAGCAAGCTGAATCTTTATTAATCATTACATTATAGAAAATCTAATACCACACTTCCACATTCAGCAGATGACATCCTATAAAGTCACTGTGATAATCGTGTCATCAGAAAGAGGTTTCCAGAATCATTTTGCAAGAGACTTATTTGATCACCCTATAGCATAACTTATCGCCACTCAACTTAATTTTATGGAGGTACGTTAGGGGTAAAGTTTATAGAGAGAAATCAAATGTCATAAAAGAACATTGTTTGAATAGATCAACTCAAGCAAGTTATCAAGAACTTTGAGCTGAGACTTCCTTTTGTAATCTTTAAAAATAACAAAAATTTTAAGAATGTTATTTTTTAATTTCCTTTATTCTCATGTATAAATTCTGAAAATTTGAAATAAAATTTTTTTTCTGTTAAAAAAATTTCCGACTCAATGCGACAATTTTCTCCAGAAGGGCTATTAATTTCGTTTCGGCATTTTGCATTGAAAACTTAAATGTGTTCAATCACTTTTCAAATTCTCACCACCAAATATTATCGCCCTGTACTACATTTAAAGAAATTAAATAAAGACAAATCTGAATAAATGTTTGTATATTTCTCACATTGTGATAAAACAACGGTACCTACGGCCATAAATTTTGAATAATGTAATCCTCCACTCGAATATGGGCATCTGGAAGCCCGAATTTACGAAACGTTTTATTACCTATATAATATTTTGTGAAACTTTTAACGAATTTTTTATTAACAAACTCAACAATTTCAAAGCGAACAATCTGGTTTTCTGTATGGAAACAAAGCAAAGCGAACAAAGTTTTCTGTATGGAAAAGAAAACTTTTTTATCTCCAGCATGCGAGACTGTATCGGAAATTCTAAAGATATACTCTTTTTAAATTATTTTGTGATATTGCTGTTGAATAGAATTTTATGGTTTAAGTGCAAAGAACATGCTATTTAATAAATAATGGCAACACACAAAGCGTTTAAAAAAAAAAAAAGGCCCTTTTGGGTGTAATATAAAATCTGAAAGCATTGATTTTTTTTTCCTATCGAAAATGCAGTTAGTTAATTGCATATAAAAGTTTATAAAGGGTGTGCTGTATTACGACAGTGTGGTGCATGTTCAGCGTGAACAGCAGACTGCACAGTGTGGAATATAACGACACAATAAATATTTTTCTGTGTAATTTAAAAGTGCAACATCATATTCAGGCCTGGATAGAGGAGGTCTAAATGGCACAGCTTACACGCAGGCACCTTTTTGCAAGTTGTCCATTGTTCACCAAGACGAAGACAGAAAGGTGCCTACACCCTTATAAAGTTTACTTTATATCATGAAAAATGCAGCCTTCATCAAAACATCCAGATGTACCCATGTAAAACATAAAGGTCTTTAATTTAGTGAATAGATTTTTGGACTTAACAAAAAGCGGATTTTCCAAACGTCGATCTACAACTCTCCTTGGACTTTTCGAAAGTTGTTGGAAAGGAATGGCATAAAATACCTTTTTCGATACTACAAAAGGCGTCTTGGAAATTACGGTGTAGAAAGATCTTGAAAAATAAGGGTAATCAAATAAAACAATTAAAATACAAAAATTTTAGGTAATGTATTTCTGTAAATACACTGATGTGCATGCAAGTGTCATCACCCTTATGGAGTTCAGATTGTAACTTAGGAAACGCAACTTCTGTCATTATTCTGATAGATATATGTCGGAGAACCTTTATGATAGTTTTTGTCTTGGCAAAATCCTTGTTATAAATATTTCAGCACCTTTACATCAGTCAGACACTGCCTAGGATGCTTTGGTATAAAGGTGCCCTCACTCTTACTTAAATTACAGTTAGTAGCTTAAAGAAAGCAACTTTTGTCAAGGTGCTGGTACTTTATACCAGAGCAGCTTTATGATGGTTTGTCCTAGAGAAATCCCCTTCACAAACATGCTACCCCCATTATGAAGTTCAATACAGTAACCGGAAGAAGACAACTTCTCCTCGGCTCCGGTACTTTTACATATAAGCACCTTTGTAATAGTTTCTGTCATGGCGAACAATCACCGACTTGCATAAATTTGCTTCTTAACCTTTATGACAGGGCATAGTTATGAAATTGTCCTGGAGGGGGGACATGAAAATTTCCCGCTTTTAATGCACTGTACCTCAATGAACAAAAACTACACATATGTACACGAAAGTGTTTACTCAAACTTTATTTTCCCAACCATTGTCGCAGATATAGACTTAAAATTACAAAAATGTTTTAAATGATGCAAGTATTCGCACTTTTAAATAAAAATAATAATTAAAAAAATGTATAAAATAAAAAATCTAAATTTTTATATCGTTCCCAGACTTAAAAGAAAATTTCATACTTATTATAAAAAGCACAATATAAAAAGTTAAAAGTACGACAAAAATTAAATGAAACAATTACGATTTAAAATAATTTGAAGTTGATTTGTTTTACCTTAAATGAAATACGATTGTGATATTCTTTTTAATTAACTGTTTTCTAATTCATAATTTGTTGTCCGAATTTTTCCACAAATAATAAGTTTTGAAACATTTAAGATATATCGTAAATATTCTCAATTTTATTACTTCAGATTCCAAATCTAAAAATCGTGCAAACATTCATTGAACTAGAAATATTTTTAATTCATGCAAATAATGTTATGAACTGGCAATGTGACAATACTGAAACTTATCAGTGTCTTCTAGCACATGAATTCTGTGAATAAAATCACTTAAAAAATTAAACTAATCAATATTTTCATAATATGCATAGAAATGTTTATAATTTGATCTATTAACATCAGAAATATTTTTGTAGACTGATATTTTAGTGTTTATTAGCATTCATGTACACTTTGCTCTTGAATTTGCATATGGCCTATGAATATGATTTATTCATAGTTATAACCCTTATTTGTCGTAGAAGAATAACATCTGTATTGTGCTTCTTGTAATAACATTTTTCTATATAGGGCCAGAGGGAATGTACAAAAAGTTAGATTTCATAAAATTGAATTTTCTTTACTTAGAATATAAAAACATGAATATTTGCTTTGTTTTTGTAATAGGGAGTATTTGTCTGTGACCAACAGTTTCAAAACTAAGGCCATGTATGGACTTCAGTGCATGTGGAATGCATATCTTTTAAAGGCAAGAAATGTGATAGTTGGTATTCCAAATCTACTGAAAGTATTACTACTTAAAAAATTAAAGTTCTATAGAGGGCTAATGATCCCAAGCCCAGAGGGGTCCACATGCCCCCCTCCCTCCATGTCACTGTCAATGCAAAATTTCTTAAAAAACCTCAGTTACAAATACAAAAGTAGGTGTTTTAAAAACATACCAATACAAGGGGAAAATTACCTCCTTTTCATAAATTATTCTATATTTAAGAAAACTGCATCAAAAAGTTCACTGTTGGGAGGGGGCTAAACTCATATTCGATTATGCTGTGTTCTTAAAGAGTTTTACAAACTGATAAAAGGGAAGAGGGTGACAATTAAAATTGAATATTCTTACAAATGATTTTTCCCAAATGAAGATTACATCACAAACGAGATAATGAATTTTTCAGTTCTTCTAATAGCTCAATTAAATTGTACTGCTAGAATAATAATAATGATTATTTATATATTTGAAAATGAACATAAAAATGAAATTAATTTCAAATAATAACCAAATAATAACTTTGGTGGCTAGAGTGTGATGACGGGATGTAATTCGTGAAAGTACATTTCAAGGATGTCATTCAAGAATAGTATCAAGAGGATTAATACTAGGAATATTATTATTTATTGTAAGAGAGGTGTTTTTTTTTCTTAAGATTTTTTTTAGCATTCTTTCAAAGTTTGTACACATTATATATTTACTTATCAAAAGGAGGCTTTTAAAAAACAAATCTTTTAAACCATGGAAAACTTTATTAAAAGACAGCATAACTCAGAAACAAAAGGCAATGGGATAGATTACAAATTATGTGAAACAAAATTGCTAACTCATACATTGATACAAACTGAAATTGATGAAAATTCAAAATGTAATCCATACATTTGAATAAACCACTTTAGGAAAAACCCCAAAACCACTTTAGAATAAAATCTATTTTACAACAAACAGATTTATGCCTTTTCAATTTTATGCTCAACTCTGTCCAATTGGATTTTTGAGTATTCTCTCCAATTAGATTTTTGACTACACATAACAAAATCAAAACATGGTCCCCTTAATTCTCCCTAAACAAAGAAAGGAGGTTTCCATATTTTTTCTAGACTAATATATATATATATATATATATATATGAAAAAAATGTTAAACGTTGAATTTAAACACAAAAAATAGTTAAAAAAGATCTACAATATTCTACATACAATTCATTCACATTTAACATCAACAGTTAGAAAACTTTTTTTTCCTTAAAAATGAACCAAGCACTCTATACATATGTTGTACTGACTGTGAAGTGTTTTGCTCAGAAACTATACAATACACAAAGCAAAGACATAATATCATCTATCTTGTTTAAGAATTATTACAGCTATTTGTCGGTATACAGAATGGAATAAATAAAAGTGCTTTACCCCGTATCGATATGTGAGATGTTTACTTTAAAATGATTGTTGTTCTGATGATGCAACACGTTTTTATTATAAAAAGTGATGGATATATATACAAAAATACAATAAGACAAAAACTTTATATAGACGGACAGTAAACCAAAACAGTTATCAACTTTGTAAACAAGCAGAAGGGGGGGGGGAATTACTTGGTCAGACATGAGCAAACAACACTTCACAAGACAATATTACGAAAAATCTGATGGCAGTAGTAGCTCTGTTGTAAAAAGACACCATTTTTTTTATTATTATTATTCACTGTAAAACTATCATTAAATATTTTATGTCCTTTATTAGAACATTAGTAAGGCAACAGAGGTGGGCAGGTTCATGAGCCAAAATAAAACAAAAGAAAAAAAAATGGCAGTACTTTAAAGCTTTCATGTTCTTGTATCAAACTATATACACATACAAACCTTACTCCATGTCATACAGCTAAAAGAATGTATGTAAACATTTATTGGTACTCAACAGTTATAACAGCCTTGGTGAGAAACACATGGTCAATCTGCTCATAATTTGTTTTTCCGGTTAGGAAAAATTTTCTGGGGTTTTTGATGACAAATATTTAATCTGTTTACTATTTTCAGTCTCCCACTGATGGGGGGGGGGAAGCAGCTACAGATTTTCCCTCCCAACAGAACAATATTTTACCCTTCAAAAGAATTTGTGTAAATGGCCGTTGGTAAAAACACTATCTTATGGGTGCCATTTCGAGTAGTTCCATGTTACATATTTACATTTTAGTAATTTTGGGCACCATATTCTTTTGTGTATAAGCCTCACATTTTTTCACAAAAAAGCAGATGAAAATTACGTGCAACTTATACATGCAAATGATTAAAAATAGGTAGATATACAAGTAGCAACACAATAATGAATATTTAATGATTAAGTATAAAATCCCCTGCTGTTGAGTGAACATTATACAGGATTGTGCAAGTTTAGCTGTGGTTGCAGATAATTTGAAGGAAAATTAATTGAACTATAATACAAATTTCAAACTGCAAGTTATCCAATTATCTGAAGAAAATGGGAACCAAGCTTATATTGACTTGATGGTGGTATATGAATGAGAAAAGAAGTTCAAGTTATTCTGTAACTGAACTATATATAGAATGGAATATGAAGAAACTGATCAGATGAAGATAAGACATTTTAGAGCAACTGCAGGATGTTGTGCACATTTTATCCATAGAAATGGTTTGTCACAACATCATAGGACAAATCACAGCTGCACAATGACAGTGAATAAGAGGAGCTAAACACAAAAAGATGGTGAATAGAAGGAGCTAAACAGAAAAACATTTTCCTATTGACTGATAATAAAAATTTTGCCTCAGTGTGTGGTAAGTATTGTTTTCATTTTAGCTGCTTTCATACCTCCAAACCATGAAAAATATTGTAGATGGTAAATGCATCATCATCCTCCTCCTCGAGCATTTTTTTTTAAATTGGAGGTAAAAAAATATGGCTGTGGCTTACACACACATACTTTATGCATATGGTAAGTTTCAATATATTGTCTATTTTCTCCCCAAGTGGCATGACTGCCTTTATTCAGTCAGGACATTTGGTGTACATTAGTTTATTATTTAAAATATTTTATTTTCATATTCACTTTAATAACATAAATATTATCTAAATAAATGAAAGTTTATAAAATAGAGACTACAATAATTAATAAAAATTTAGTCTCTCCCAAAAATGCTGTTCGGATACAATTTGTCATAAATGGGTCCAAAAAGAAATGCCTCTTAGAGGGTTAAATAAATGGCTTACAAAAATGTATTAAATTACAAATTTATATTATATTGCTTCTAATTATGTACACTACATAAATTGCACACAATATATACTGAATGAATTGCCAGTGTGCATCAGCAACTATATGCCAAACATATAAAAATGTGCTAATTCCTATTCTTCAACAATGCCGCTATAACCAACAAATACCAATTTATTACTTAAATGAAAATATGTATTTAAGAAATTAATCACAACATAAAATTTTCATCAAATAACTCAGATATAAATTTTTAAATTTACTCATCTGTCATAAGAGTAATAATGTCATGTAACAAATAAAAACATTTTTAAAAAAAATACGAAAAAAACCTCATTTTTAATAATAAGCCATTCACATTATTAAAATTGATATACAAACAATATAAGCATCTCAAATGGAATCTTTGGCAGTGATATACAGTTTTACTTTGCAAAACACATTACTAAGAAAAGTTAAATCAAGATGGAACTATATTATTAGTTGATTACTTCTATAAAATCATTTTTCTTGGCTTTTACAGTTTTGATGAATATATACATCTCGTGCACAAACATTAAAAAATTTCAAACAGCATTTCTCTCACATATATTTTTATAACACTATAAATTTACACTGAAAAGTGAAATGCATACTGTAAATTGGCTACCATCAATTTGTGGAGGGGGAAAAAAGTTTTCAACAAAAATTACCAAATTTTTTTGGTGATGCAATAAAAAAAAATGCAGTATATAGGTTAAAATTGTGCATCACTAATATGCACATGGTTAAAATAAATATTTTATGATACAATAATTACATAAAATCAGCTAATAATTGTCAATTTTTTAATGACAGAAATCAATTATGCTTTTCAAAAGTTTTGAGAAAATTACAAATGATTCGAACAACTTTACCTTACCTATTTTAGAGTATTTTAGGTTACTCAATAGAATGGCAATGCAATTATAAAATCATACATACAAGGAAATTAACACACAGATAGATATCAAATGGCAGAAGTTTTCTTAAGTATATTTAAAAAAAAAAAAAAAAACTTTTTTTAAATAAAACAAACACATTAAATACAAAATCAAAAACTAAACTCTTTATTAAAAAAAATGCCTTCACTTGTTTCATACAAGGAACTATTTACTTATACCAATTTCATTGCATATAACAAATACACTATTCAGGCAACACTAATCAAGTGCCAAGAATTATAAATAAGAACAGCATTAATTAATTTATTTACACATAAAAACCATGCCTATATAGGATTTTATGACTCACATATTCACCAACATTACAATAATTTTCTGATTTTTTT
>KK120714.1:78116-102477 GCA_000611955.2 Stegodyphus mimosarum | reverse complement strand
ATAGTTTCCAACCAACTAACATATTTTTAAATGATTGAAAATACAGTACAAGGTCTCAGATATGGAATCGTTGACATTTAGGCGATTCCAAATTTAAATCATCTATTTAGATCTAAAAGGCATGTATACATGGTAACATTGGAGGCTTCACTTATTGTTTAGATCAGATACAGGAATGCTAACTTCACAACAGGGCTGACGTCACCAAGTGGCAGAATTTAGGGCTGGCGATAATTTTAGGATTTAGAGAAGTACAGAGCACCAAAATCAGGGATCGTAAAATTTTTAGAATTCACAGAAGTACTGGACAGAAGAATTTAGGACCCGAAGAGATTGCACTGAGCGACAAAATGATCTGGCCAATAGCAACCAATACATTTTTATTGGCTATGGTGTGACTCCCTAGCAGCATGTAAGTTCAGATTTTGGACTTTGTACTGTAAGAATAATAATATTCTCTTTTCCAAAATGTAATCTTCAGTCTTGTCTTGTCACCAAACAAATATAGAAACTAATATTGTATAATGTGGAGGGGAAAAAAAGGTGTGGGGGGAGGAAATAAATTTAACTATTTTGATGAACCCTTTCTTTCATATGAACATTTTGTGAATTCTGCTCATACAGACTGTGACACAAACACTACAGTTCCAGCTTCAAGATTACAGTTGAGAGGAGCAGTCAGCTTCTTGATGTGACAATTCTTCAACTTAGCTGGCAGTTATAAAGTTCATAAGCCACACTTATAGATTAATTCCATTACACATTGAAAGAACTGTGGTAGAACAGTTAATAATTCAGTGTACTATGATGACCAAGATAGGCAGTTTTTATTTTCAATTTCATCTCTAATCTGGTTAAGTTGATGCATTGTGTGATAAACAACAGATGCACTGATTAAACCATAGTCAAAAAGGTTGCACAAGTGAAGGAGGAAATTTCTATATAACCTCTTGCTCAGAATATTTTTACCATGCTCTTCGATGAACATCGAACATGCTAGTGGTATCTGGCAATCTCCAACAAACCTAAAAATAGGGAAGAAAAAAAAAATAGATTTACATGCAAGTATTTTAAGATAATAAAAACACTGTACATTAAAGAAAAAAATTAAAAAACTTATACCATTAATAATAAATACTGAATAAAATAGAGGTGATTTCATAATAATGTCTCATAATTCAGAAGCCAGCAACTTAATGAAGATAAGCTGACTGCTGTTTAAAATATCAGAAACCTTTATAGGAAGTGTCCCAATATAAAGCAGGGGTGACTGTGATTTCATTTCAGAAATCCTGAATATTACTATGGTATAAAATCCAAGCAATATTTCAAATAATTCAGAATATTAATGTGTGCACAGTTACACACAAATATTCTTTTATTATTTATATGCAAATATTCTAGATATTATACAGTTATACACAAATATTCTTTTATTGTAAATCAGTTTAGATTTTTACTACATTATATCCCACAGCTGCCAACTTTTTTGGTTTCTCAACATTTTTGCAAATAATTATTAAACTTTAGTTTCCTTTTTTTTTGGAGGGGGGGGAGAGGAGCTTGATCTTGATTTGACTTTTGATGCAGACTGTGGCTTTTCACTTAAACATTTAGGTATTAGGTTAGAATAAATTTAGGTATTAGGTTGAAGTAAGCATATCAGCAAGTGTTTGAGATGAGGAACTGCTAGAAAGAACAAAATAGTCCATGAATTGTATGTAATTTTGGTCAGTTATTCTGTAAGTTACATTCACAATCTTTACAAATAGGATTTTCTGTCCTAAAACTTTTGCACGTAATTTTGTGTAATGAAAATAAATAATATTTTATAGTCTCCATAACTAGGCTATGAGAGTTGATTGATACTCAATGTTCTCATCAGACACTTAACCAAATAAACTCTTGTCTATGGGTCAGGGTTGCCACTCAAACAGAAGAATGAAATTCCCTGACTTTTCCAGGTGTGTTTTAAGAAAATTCCAGTCTATCTGCGTAATGCACTTTAGCTGTGCTAAGAGGTAAATTAATTACAGTACCACTTAAAAACAAAAAAATTTGCCAATTACATATGATTTATATATATAATGCCCAAAATATTACTATTTTAAGTATAACAGTTATTTTCTCTACTGAAGATTGAAATTAAATCTGTCCAATCTGGATTAAAAAATTGTCTTTTTTTGCAGACATTCTGCAGCTAAGCGAAAGAAAGACATCTATTAAATGATATTTTTAAATAAATTCAGGTATTTTGTATTTATTTAGCAGCATACATAAACAAAAAATATGTGCATTAAATTTCGCGATGTTATGTCATCATACTACTAGAATTAGTTTCAGGATTATGCCAGAGAAAATTTCCTGAAATTTGAAAGTATTATTTACTAATAATAAATAAATTTAGAGGGAAGAAGCAACATTAAATGATATGAATAACATTAAAATAATTAAAAACTGAATTACAATAATCAACGATATTTTGGCGAATATAATTATATTAAATGGTTACCTAGATGACTGATTACTATTTTTTTATTTCACTGCAAAATGACAAATATGGCATTTATTAAAAAGGAAAAATAAATAACATGTTTAAAAGATTTTGCGGTAAAATCCTACTATACGCTACGGCCTTGGCACGATTTTGAAAATTGCCGCCAACACCAAAATGATCCGTTTACTGCTCATCATGTCATCGCCAAATCCCGTGGGTACTGTACACCGTACCGTGGAGGCTAGAAATGAATACATCATGGCTATTCTAACCTCCATGGTACCGTATACTATGATTTTAAACCGATTTTGTTTTATACAACAATACGTACTATTGTAAATATAATAAATCACTTTTCTTAAGCACCTCAAATGAAGCTTTAATCAACTAAAACAGCACATAAAACAATTGTTACATTGTAAGAACAATATTTAAACTGACAATGACTGTTGCCATTCCATGTAATATAATTTTAGTGCTGCCAACAATATTAAATATTATACCACATTCACCCCTCAAAAAGATTATTAATAAGTTACATAGTCTGCCAGATAAGAAGGCTGACGTCTCTGCCTTTTCAAACGCAAGGATTCACTCTCATGCAAGTTATCATTTGAAGTATTTTCAAAATCCTCATGTCTGCTAGAGCATGATAAATCTCTGCCTTGGGGATCCTCTTCTGCCGATGTTCTTACAGTTTTCGATACGGATTCAGAAGCTTCAGTGGCCAGACCTTCCCTCTGTTCAGCAACACAATCTGAAAGTTGTTGGTTTTCATCCAACCTGATATCATGGGCACGTATGAGAGTATCTCCTGTAGGTGCTAAATATCGTATTGAAACGTTGGTTTCATGACCATCTGGAAGTTTAACGCAGGCGTAATCTGGGTTAGCCTCAATGAGCTCCACTTCCTGCACAATAGGCTCATATTTATTAGCTCGTGTATGGTTCCTCATTAATACTGTTCCGAGTTGTGTTAACCACGTAGGTAAAGAATGTCCATTATATGATCTTCTAGCATGGATGAACATCCGTTCATGTGGTGTGGCATTTGTTGCTGTACATAAGAATGACCGAATCGAACGCAAAACAGGTTGCAGAACGCTTTCCCAACGTTCGATAGCCATGTTCTTTGATTTTAATGCCAGCTGGATGGTTTTCCATATGATTCCATTATACCTCTCTACTTGGCCATTCCCTTGAGGATTATATGCAGTTGTGCGACTTGTTGCTATACCAAGCGAAGTTAAGAAGCATTTTAATTCACGAGACATAAATGAAGATCCTCTGTCAGAATGTATGTAGGCTGGCATCCCAAAAATTGAGAAAATATTTTTCAGGTGAGCAATAACAGTAGCAGATGACATATCGGGGCAAGGTATTGCAAAAGGAAATCTTGAAAACTCGTCCACAATAGTAAGAAGGAAACGGTTTCTGGAAGCCGTTGGCAAAGGACCTTTGAAATCTAGATTTAGTCTTTCAAAAGGTGAAGTTGCTTTAATTAAGTGTCCTTCAGATCTACAGAAACGAGGTTTTACTTCACTGCAGCATACACATGAATTAACAGTTCTTCTAATTTCTTCTAGTGAGAAAGGCAAATTTTTAGATCTTATCCAGTGATACATTCGAGTAATTCCGGGATGACAAAGTTCATCATGTAGTGCCTTTAGATCTATTTGTGGTTTTATAGCTGCATTTATTCTTGATAAAGTGTCTGCAATTTCATTTTTATTCCCAGGGCGATATATAATATCAAATTTGAAACAAGCAAGCTCTAATCGCCAACGCATAATTTTCTCATTTTTAATTTTACTGGAGTGCTGTTGATCAAACATAAATGCCACGGATCTTTGATCAGTAAAAACTTCGAAGTGTCTTCCAATTAAATAGTGTCTCCAGTTTCGTAAAGATTCAACAATAGCATATGCTTCTTTTTCAATAGAAGAATGTTTTCGTTCGGAAGAGTTTAGTGTTCTAGAGAAAAAAGCTATAGGACGACCAGCTTGACTCAGGGTTGCTCCTATTGGAAATTCAGAAGTGTCAGTTTCAACTCTGAATGGTATATTATCCTCAATTGCAGCTAAAGAAACATTGGGTATATCTCTCTTAAGGGAACTGAAGGCTTTCTCGGCATCTTTACTAAGTGGAAAAGGTCCTCTACTCAAAAGAGGGCGAATCTTTTCAGAAAAATTGGGAATCCAACGGCAATATTGAGCAAACATTCCCAGTGCTCGCTGTAGAGATCCTACATCTTTAGGAATCGGTAAATCCATTAGCGGTTTCAGTCTATCAGGATCAGGTTTTATTATATTATTAGCTATAGAGTAGCCCAACAATTTTACAGATTTTGTGAAAAATGTGCATTTTTCCTCATTCAGGGTTAGGTTACACTTCTTAGCAGCAGCCATAAACCTCTCCAAGTTATTATTATGCTCAGCTTCATTCTTGCTGCATATAGTTACATCATCAAGGTAGGGAAAGGTTCCTGTTAATTCTTCACTTGCAATTATTTCATCAATTGTTCTTTGGAAAGAAGCAACTCCATTTGTTACACCAAATGGAACACGTAGAAATTGATAGAGTTTACCATCAGCTTCAAACGCTGTATAGTGTTTCTCTGATTCTTTGATAGGAACCTGATGATAAGTACTTCTAAGATCAATTGTACTAAATATTTTATATTTTGATACTTGTGAAGTCAACTCTTCAATTTTGGGAAGAGGCTAAGCATCAAGCATAGTAAATTTGTTTATAGTCTGCAAATAATCTGTTACCATTCTGGGTTTATGATGTTCTCCTTTCCCAACAAAAGCTTGTGCACGCCAAGGAGAATTACTTGATTCAATTACACCTTCTTTAAGTAATTTACATACTTCTGTAGCTATGAATGTTCTATCTTCTTCAGTTTGGCATCTTGACTTTGTAACAATAGGTCTACAATCAGGCGTTAAATTAGAGCACAGTGACACAGGGGCTACAAGAGCAGTTGCTAATGAACAAATTCTAAGAGGTTGTCTGTCACCTTTAAATTCTATCTCAACAGAAGAATGATCTTTTAATAAATCATGTCCGATAAGAAAGTCTGCACAGAGGTTTTTCATAATTAATACCTCTACATCAGTGTATACATGGGTTTGCAATTTGATATTAACTAAAGAACAGCCTGTAATATCTGAGCTTAGAGAAGACTTAGCCATGGTTATTCTATCAAAATATGGTTTTACTTTAATTCGACATCTTTTTACATAACACTGATTTATAAATCTTATGTTCAGCAAGTTCTAAGGCTCTAGCTTGATCATAAGCTCTTTCTAACGTAATACTGGCATTTTCTAATAACCGTTCTCGAATGCGTGGATTCTTCAAACCTCGGATGAATGCATCTCTAATATACTCATGTTTATTTTCTTCTGCAGTAACAGACTTAAATTCACAATCCTTGCTCAACTGTTTTAATATTTGTAAATATTCATTTGCAGACTCACCCGTTTGTTGAAATCTGGATGCTAAACAGTGCCGGGCAAATATTTGATTTCTTTTAGTAATGTACAATGAATCCAGAACATTTATTGCATTATCATAGGATTGTGAATCATTGATATATTGATAAACACTTGCAGATACGAAATTGCATAACAATTGTAGTTTTCTTTCTTCAGTTGCCTTGTTCACTTGTGTGAGAAAATTTGAAAAAGTTCCTTTCCAGTGTTTCCATTTAGATTCTGCTCCAACACAGGCAGGGTCAACATCAAATCTTTCTGGTTTCAAAAGGTTTTCCATTTTGCATAGAAAATAAAGTATAAATTAGTTTTAGTTGATTAAATTATTGTAAATGTAATAAATCACTTTCCTTAAGCAGCTCAAATGAAGCTTTAATCAACTAAAACAGCGCATAAAACAATTGTTACATTGTAAGAACAATATTTAAACTAACAATGACTCAATGACTGTTGCCATTCCATGTAATATAATTTTAGTGCTGTCAACAATATTAAATAATATACCACACATATTTTCTTTAGTTCAACATGCAATTCTCTCGATTCTCGAGGCTACTGAAAACAAAAGTTGCTTGGAAACTTGCTTTGCCTTTCTAAAAGACAATCTGATTGGAGCTGCAAAAATTCGCACTATGCCGGCTGCCTGAATGACGCCGACGCGCAGCAAGAAAGTAATCGCTTCCAACGTCTTTAGGGGGGGGATCGCTGTATGAAATTCCCTGACATTTCCCTGAATTTTTTTTGTCAATTTTCGAATTCCCTGACTTTTTCCGGTTTTCCAGGTAGCGTGGCAACCCTGATGGGTTCATGGAAGCAAATTAAAAGGGATTAAACAGTTTTGCCAATACTGGGTATTTCTAATTTCCATCTTCTCTCAGGCCAAAAGTTTACAATATGAGTTGTTTCTATTTCTGTATGACACAACTATTCCAATGTGTCTGGTGTTAAGTATTTACATAGTCTAAGTGTTTTCAATTTATGTAATCTCTGAATGATGATACATTTTACATAAAACAAAATTTATGAAAGGTGATGTGTGAACATTTCACAAATTCAAAATTCCAGATTTAAAAAAAAAAAAAAAGAAAAGAAAAAAAAAATAAGGAATTCCGGCCATATTCAAACCACCATCACTCCTGATAAAGCACCCTTATGAAGATCAGTTTCTAACTTGTTAACAGTAACCTCTACGAGCATCTTTATGCTGAACACTTATAAAGGCCTATATCTTTTCAAATGAATGGCTGACTTGAGTACAGGTATTGGCGCTTTTGTAACAAGGCATCATTACGAAATGGTCTTAAATATAGTACCATACAATATAATGTTGTACAAATTACTCATACAACACCTTAATACAGAATAATTTTACTGGGCAAAATGACTAACATTTCAAAACTTTACATAGGGAAAATTTGTAATCATCTGTTGTGGTACATATAAAATAATATAACCAAGGGGAAAAAAAACTAACTAACTAAAAATATTTCTCCTTGGGAGAGATATATGTGCATTGATAGTTGGAAGTTCTAGCGTTTAAAATATTACAAAAATCAAGGAGAGATATATGTGCATCGATAGTTGGAAGTTCTAGTGTTTAAAATATTACAAAAATCAGATTAGGCTAGATTTAATTTTTTGTAACCTTATTCCAAGTTTTCAAAGTATTTTTTAAATCACCAGGAAGTTGTAATAATATCTAAAAATAAGTTAAATAAGGGTATACTTATTTGGAATTTTTAATTAATTTTTAATTTCGTCATTTTACCTGTATTTAAATTCAGTTATTTTGATATCTTTAAATTAACCGGTACAGCTTTACTATTAAATAATGAAGAATAGGTGTGTATGTATGTTTGTATGCTCTTCGCACAGTAGAAAAATGACAGCATCTACAGCTACCAAATTTTTAATAAACATAGTCCTTCCACCAGAACATGTGCCCCTTGAAGCCAGAATTTTGAATAATTTACTTATTCCATATTTTGTATGATTCAATGAATTTTTGATTAACAAACTTTAATATGGAAGACAGCAGTGGCAGCACTGTTTGAAATAAAATATTTTTATCACCAATGCTCATACAACTTGCCATTTCCATAACATGGAAGATATTTATCTTTCAATTTTAAACAACAAACTCGACTATTTAAAAGCAATGTTCTGTCACTATCCGAAATTAAATACTTTTACCAAATACATACACCAACATGTTGCCATTCAGTAAAGTGCAAGATATTTAAATTTCAAATTGAATCTGCCTGATATAAATTAACAACCCAAATGATTCAAAAGCAATAAACACAGCTTTTTTTTTTTTTTTTTTTTGTGTATGTGTATGTTTTAATCTGACTGATTTCAATAAAATGTGTTAAATCAGATGATGTCTAATCTGAAATGCTAAATATTTTTATGAAATTACAGTAGCACATTTGACTTATATTATCTATCAACATTTTCTATATTTATTATTGCTTAATTTATAAAACATGGTAAAAAATAATCTAAATAAAAAGTTTTGGAAAGGAGAGTGGAATGATCTTTTACAATGGTGAATGGGACAAAAAAAGTTGAGAACCACCATTCTAGATGCTGAAATTTTGTCTAGTGCTCAGTTCAAATATAAAGCGACTTGTCCTTGTAGATCAGGTGTGGGTAAATACTTTTAACAATGGGCCAAAAACGTATATATGATGTGACGATGTTTTGTAATGTCCCTGTTGTTTGATGGGATGAGAAGGGGGGGAAGGAACCAAGTAGAAATATTTTTTAAAAATTACAATTTAAAACATCATTTTATGTATTTAATTTTACATTAATTATTATTTAAGGTAAATTCAATGTATAAACACATACTCATTCTCTAATTTTGTTGTTTGAATTCTAAATTAATACATATTCTAGATTACATTTACTTTAAATAAGCTCCACAGAGTAACACTGGGTCACGATGATGCTATATGCAGATCAACCAATGAAATATAAAATACACACATAAATTTCAGGAACTATGAAGCAAAAAAAGGCATCGATAATTAATCAAAAATTTTTATACATTTATAGCTTTGCACTCAAATTTCATTGTTTAAATTCTAATTCTAAAGCTGTTTAGAAATGACAGAACTATATTCTTTGGTGGAAGCATATACATTACAAAGTCAGAGATCCGGACTCGTCAGGACTTCGGCGATTAAGGATTTGGGATTTTTCCGAATAATAGATCCTCAGTAAAACTTCGCTCACTCACTCACACACACACACCAAAAAAAAAAAAAAAAAACTTAATATTTATTTGTTTACTTTATGAAACATTTTTTTCAATGTAAGTTGTTTGAGTTGGTTTTTTCGTGCTAATATTTTCTCTTTAACTCTGCAGACAGACATAATTTCTTATTCAATTATTAAGTTCCATTGTTCAAATCCTGTAATTGCCATGTCGAGAATTCTGATTAACTTGTCAATCGAATTTTTTTCGTTTTCAATAACTTCTCTGTCACTTTCTTCACTATCGGTAGTGATATTTTCTGTATCTAGAACCATACTACAGATTTCAACGTCCATTAATTTATTAATAATTGGGGCATAGTCATCACAATGGAAAACTTCTGTTATATCCTCTTCATTTATTACCACTTCTCCACATTTCTTTAAAAAATCCATTTATTGGAAAATTTAACTTTTGGTTTGCGATATACAAAAACCTCGACATTCGCAGCTATTATCTTCATCATCCTCACCATGAAATATGATAGCTGGCTATAAATTATGCCAAGCAGTTTTTAAAATACCTGCAGACACATCCTTCCACTAACTATCTTGCAATTCTCCAGAAAGCAAATTTAATGCTAAAATATTAAAAACATTCTTGAATAGTCTCGCCATTATTTAAGAAATTTAACATGCATTTTAAAAATTCTACTTTATATTTGCATTTTTAGCACACACACTATTTCGATATCTATAGGGTGAATGATGGACGTACAATTTAGAGGAAAGAATAATACGGACACATTCTTTTTCCTAAAAGATTTAAGTGAAGTATAAGCCAAACAGTTGTCTACAATCAGGATAATTTTTGCATCATCAGGTAAAACTGTCGAGCCTCGGGTTTGAAACGATTTTCAAACCAACCATTCATTAACATTTGTGCCATCTGTACTCTTTTAATTGCACGATATATAATAGGAAACTCTTTACTCCTTTAAATGCTCATGGTCGTGCATTTTCTCAGATTAACGAAAAGTTTACACTTGTGCATCACTTTTTGAATATTCTAAAATTGTTAGTCTCACTTTGGAATCTTTGACACCAGTTTGAGCCTTTTCTGTATTGCCAGGGTATTTCGTGGCACATATTCCATAGACTCCAACCTTCAGCAAACCTTGTCAGTAGTCAACGTGTGAACGACATTTTTATAACTTTGAAAATGTGCACGTAACGCATGTTGTAATTAACCATTAATTAATAATTAATTGTAATCTATTTTATTACATTTAATTAGAAATTTTCATTTAACTTCTCAAGCATTCACTAATAAAAAGTATTTCAAATCACTACTAATCATAGAAAAAATCAAAAGCTATAAATCATATATCTTTATTCTGGATATGATTTCCACAGGGAAATAAAATTTAAATAACCAAGAATAATACATATAAGAAGTATTAAACAAAATACGTATAATTTACTAATGCAAAGATTTATCTGTAGCATGCTTAGCAAGCTTAAGTTCTGATATTGAGAATGTTTTTTTATAACACAGTTCTTCATTTGCCTGCATATTTATTTTTTCAATCAAAACTGCTTCAAGAGTTTTAAGACCTAAATTTGGTCGAAATTCCGTCTGATTTTTTTTAACAATATAAAAAATTCTTTCGCAAGCTGCATTTGAATGAGGTATTATTAAGACAGCAAGCATTACAGAAGGCAATACTTTGTATTTAATACACCCACTCATATTTTTTAATTTGGCAATTTCTCCCCATGCTATATCAATACGCAAATCTACAATTTCTTTCAAATCATCTACTTGATACATGGAAAATTCAATTTCCACTTGATTAAGACATTTTTCATCAATAATGGATGGAAAAGCATTCATCAAGTAAAGAACAGATGAAAATGAAACTTCAGTTCTCAAGTTGATGTCAGCAATTCAGCATGTTTTAGAAATGGATCACTTAATGGAAATTTATCAATTATATATGAACATGCAGTTACAAAAAAAGCTCGCACAGAATTGAAAAATGATTCCACTTTCATTCAACTTGGCATTTTTTAAATATAGTCTTGTTTCCGCACCAATCACTAAATTTTCATTTTCTTTTTGTTTACTATACTTCTGAAATTTAATAGATGTTAGAGTAACATCTTCATTTTGTTTAGAAATTACTGATGGCTTTACAAATCTAACAAATAAATTCATTAAAAGTTCAAAAAGTTCTCTTCTCAATTTATGTATATAAGGAGCTTGTTGTTGCAAATTAATATTTACTGTTATAAACAAAGTTTTTTCAAAAATAACAAGTACAATTTGGTGGTAGGTGACTGTAACATTTTCTTAATGTTTTACAATCTCTTTCCTTCATTCTCACTGTTATTTGGTTGATCTCCAAAAAAAAATTTATCACAGCATCCCACGGTTAAAAAATCCTTGTTATAGATTCTAAAAGAGACAATCATCTCGTACTGCAATATTTCAAAATTTTATAAGATTTTGCATTCTGTCCCAAAATTTGTTGAGCAACTTTGAAGCTATGCTTCCATTTCCAACTTTTCTACAAATAAAAATATATATCTATTATCAACATTTCAATTTCTGAGCCAATTAATTTTTCAGTAGCCTTTTTTGCAGCTATATGCAAGAGGTGGTACGGACAACTTCAGATGATTATACTTGGTTGATGCATTTTGATAAATGATGCTACACCTTTAAACTTTCCAATCATATTACTAGCATTATCTGAAGAAAATGATATGCAATATTTCCATTCTTAACCTTTGTTTTTAAAGTTTTCATTTATACAATTAAAAATACCTTCTCCTGTATTATTTGTGCATTCTAAAATAGAAATCAATGATGTAATTATCACTCCCTTTTCTTTACTGTAATATGTTATAACCAATGGGTACAGCTTGTTATCATTACTTAGAGAAAATGATGTGCTGCACACTGATTTTATAATATCATCAACAGTACTTTCTGCAAGCGTTTTCACAATAGCAGCTAATTTTTTTTGCTATGGCAGAATCTGGAAACATTGCTTTGAAAAGCTCTTTGGAATGACCCGAAACAGAAAGCGGTAGATTATGTTCAATCAAAAAACGAACAAAATAGCATTCGGCTTTTATAGGATCTGTTTCATCATCTTTTATTAAGAAATTTGTTATTTCTTTAGATTTTACAGTGGCAAGTTCTATATGCTTTTGAGAAAAAACATGCCGTTTACAGTCATCTTTTCCACCATGAGCAACTGAGAAGTCTTTGTTGCATACACTGCAGTGTGCGTGATTCACAGAAATTTCGGACGCTTTAATGCATGGAAATTCTGAATCTTTAAATTTCTGCTTTGATAATTTTGGCTTCTTCGTTCGAGGTAGCATTATTAACAAAAACCTTCCACCTGAATCACAGTTCACAACACACATGCTAAGCTCTCGCCGTAAACTAAACAATGGAGCCAAATGCAGCCTAAACATGCAGCAGCGAGGAATGTGGGAAACAGACAAGTACACAGATGTTTGGGGGAAACTATTGATAAGTCATTAACGGTTGGAGTTACTGATCTACGATTGGCTATTCTTCAAAACCAGGAACGCACTGAACACGTGATATATGATAACATGAGTATTCAGCCAATCATCGGATGAATTAGTTGGTTCCGTTTTGTGTACTGGTTCTCCTGCTCTTGTTTCTGTAAAATCCATAGTTTTTTCCATACTTTTCGTAGCTCATAGTTTTTCATGAATTTCCGTGGAAACTACGGAGAATCCGTAGTAGTTGGAATCTATGCATATTCTCAGAAAACACATTTCATCAACATTTGTGTGATCAGTAATTTGGCTCCATATCTGCGTATCTGCTTGCCATACATTTCAAACCAAAACATTCTAGATAGAAACATCTCTGATTTTATACCTACTAATATTTTATATCCATGACGCCAACCTGGCTACACTTTGTTAATGATACTAATAGGCCAAAAGGTTACATTTGTGAGAATTTATTTATTCAGGACTCAGATAAGCCTTAGGCATGTGCAAGAAATAGACTTAAGTATAATACAGTCACGATTAATTCACAGTCACGATTAATTTTCATCAACATTTTAAATTTATTCTGGTAATAACTTTTATCTATTAATGAGTTCAATGAATTCATCTGTGAATAGTTCAGCAGCTTCAGTATCAGCTGAAGCTTTTTCACCTGAAATTTTAAATTCTCTTATACCATAGCAATTTTTAACTTTGGTTAAGCAATCTGTCGTATATGTGCACTCCAACGTTAAATTCA
This sequence comes from Stegodyphus mimosarum, assembly GCA_000611955.2. Classification (NCBI taxonomy): domain Eukaryota; kingdom Metazoa; phylum Arthropoda; class Arachnida; order Araneae; family Eresidae; genus Stegodyphus; species Stegodyphus mimosarum. Next base: position 88,967 of record KK120714.1, on the reverse strand, counting down.
TTTCTTAGTGAAATATTTTAGCTTGAGCCATTGGTATTTGACCTGTCAATGGTACGTCCTCGCTGCGACGTTGCCTGACCCATTCAGTCATCACTTTATTATAATCTTTGCTTTTAGGATTACGAATAATTTTTTTGCTATTCATTGGGAGTGGGGAGCCAGGATCCACAAAAAGTTCCTTTTTTCTTATATCATATACAGTTGACTTTCCAATGTCATTCTCCTTGCATAATTTTGAGATGGATATACATTCATCCATTTTTTTGTAACAAATCCCACTTTTTGTTTAATGGACAATGAAATATGCTTTCGCTTTGAAGATCCTTTTGCAGTTCCAGAATTAGAAACTCTTTTTGACTTAATTGAAAGTTGAAACTTTAAGTTTCATAAAATTGCTGTAATATCAATAGCCTGCAAAAAATAATTAAGCTGAATCAAATCAGAATGTTAAGGAATAGCACGATTTGCTATATTGATTGAAATTTCTTGGAATCAGTGAAGTATAATTTTAGCCTAGCTTAATAGCATCTGCTATGTAGCATGAGACTGGCGATGAAAGACAAGTTGTTCCGCTAAATTTTGTCCTGCTTCTATCGTGCACTGAGACAATTAATCGTGACTGTATTAGTTTAATTATTTATTATACTTAAGTCTATTTCTTGCACATGCCTAAGGCTTATCTGAGTCCTGAATAAATAAATTCTCACAAATGTAACCTTTTGGCCTATGAGTATCATTAACAAAGTGTAGCCAGGTTGGCGTCATGGATATAAAATATTAGTAGGTATAAAATCAGAGATGTTTCTATCTAGAATGTTTTGGTTTGAAATGTATGGCAAGCAGATACGCAGATATGGAGCCAAATTACTGATCACACAAATTTATGCTAAATTATTGTTTTTTCAATAATGAGATATTTATTTAATGCTAAAAGGAAATTAAGAATCAGGAGTCTCCACATGCTTTATTTATGGGGAGGGGGAATCAAATACACATGCGTAAAGCATTTAAAAAAACTGATAGCAGTTTTGAGGTCAGGATATTAGATGTCCGGATCTTAGACTTTGTACTGTACTTTCTAGCACATCGAGTGTTCTCAGCTTAGGTCAACTGCTATTTATAATCATAAGCACATACCATACACTGTAACAATAGATACGCCTTCATACAGCCTGATTTCACCAGTTTGTGAATAAAATCGGGTAGAAAAGAGCTGAAGATGTCGTTGCACAGGATTTCATAATGTGCTCAATTAAGCAATTAAAAGGTATAGGGAAATACATTGTTACTTTAGTGAACTCGGAGGATGTTTCTCAAGCCACCAGACAGCTATCAGAACATTCTACTCTATTGATATCTTGATAAGATTTGCAAAATTAAAATTTTTTACCCAAATAAAATTATATTAATCAGGATGAGTTTCAGACAATAACAGTGATATCAAAAGCCAGTCGCTTGATGTCTATATTTTTTTTATAATATCCTTGGCCAAAAATAAGTATTTTATTGGCTTTAATGGCTCTTTTTTCAGTCTATTTCTTTTTTAATCTGGCCAAACTTAGTTTCCTTTTCATCTGCAGCATTTAAACACACAGCTAACTTATTACAAACTACAATAATAATTATTTTTTTTTTCAGCTGGGAATTAATAGCTGTTATTAACTGGAGGTAACCTATAAACAAATACTTTACTCATTTAAATATCAACCCAGACTAGAACAGCAGCGTAACACTGCATTTTAATAGTTCTAAAAATGACATATAATTTAAATCAACAAGTTTTCAGTTACCTAAGGCTAGCTTCACCCTGCCAAATTCTGTTGATTCCAGGAATCCATAAATTATTATTATTATTATTATTATTATTGTGCAGCCTCTACTACCTTCAGAAAAGTAAAATATTGAAAAGCATTGAAAATATGGAAAATATGTCAATCTTGTTTCTGCTTAAAAAAAAAAAAAAAAAAACTACAGCTACTTGGTTTTGTGCTACACACAGTATTCAGTTCAAGTTTTGATAATGCGGAAACCTTCCAAGAACTGCATAGAATCTCAGTTTTCGAAACATGATTTGAAGAACACTAGTCTAAAGTAATTACATTAGCTTTATTTCAACTTTCTCAATACACATACAAATATATACATTTATATACACTCACCCATATTTCATAATGTGAAGATTCCACATCTTCATTAATTCTTTTTCACCCTCATTAACATCCGTAAATTCATCAATCATCTAAATAATTTATTGAAAAAAAATTCAGTAAAGAGATTTCATTGAAATTTGATGCAAACAGTTTCAATGAGTACATACAATCATTTTTAAAACAGAAGGGGGGAAAAAGTATTAAAATGGAGTTAAAAGTGCCATGAATGGGAAGGAAACTTACGTGTTGTGTTTTGATTCGCAACCATTCGGGATCATTCTCGGATTCGCTGTCTATATCTATTTCCTGTGGTCTCACAGAGAGGCAGGTTACGGTGTGATAGTACAGGCTATACAATAAAAAAAAAAAAAAAGTAATCAAACTGATTAAAAAATTTAACACTATTATACCTCTTACTGAAAAAAGTCATGAAAATTTTAACAAATAAGCAATGAAATAGCTGAATTTAAAATAATAATTATTATTTTCTAAAATTAAACAATTGCTAAACTAGGAACCCATACAAAACTTTCAGGATGGGCATGTCACATGTGCATGGGTCAACATTATCTCACAGCCCGGTATGTCATATATGAATTGTTGTTTAAACTTACTCTTAGGATGGGAGCACTACATATGAATTTTGTAGACAGAATGTTTAATTAATGTTTTTTATTGCTACTAGATATGACCTATGTCAGCTATGACGCAATTTATCAAGACTGGAGAAAGTTGATCTTTATTCTGTTGCAGCGTTTTTTGGCATTTTATTTCGGAATGAAAGCACAAATTGTGGGAATAAGCAATCTAAATAAACAGAGCTGGCTATTAACAGCATCAGCTGATATAAACTCATGGGGCTGTTGCCAATGCTTCTTCTATTTTATTCACTTCTCTTACAGTTAGCGCAGAAGGGAATATTCTGTGTATCATTCATCACGTGGCAGTCTTATGTTCGACTGCGCGCCCCACCAGACGACGTCATGTGGGTTGCGTAATAAATACCAGCGCAACCAGCGAACTCTCTCATTGCCCTTAGCTCGAGTGCAAGGATGTTGAATATTTTGTGTAGAAGTTTTTTTTTTTTTATAGCTGTGTTAACGTATAGTTATGTTAATAAATAGGCATGTTAAAAAAGTTCTATTTTAGAGAAGTGGAGTCATGTCTTTGAAGAACATTCACCGAGCCACAACAACACACACCATAATCAAAACCTATTTTATATTTGAAATGGCAAAGAAAATATAATATACAAATTAATTCTGGCAAATGACTTATGACTCAGTTTGTCTTTCATAATGTGCCAAAAAATTGGAAGCAATGGACAACAAATTTAATTCATGCAATTTTTTTCCCAAAGTTAAACTTAGCAGCTCAAACTGCCTAGCCCTACCAGACTACATCCTTCTAGCACATTGTCCCAAGAGAGGCCCGTCATGAAAGGGTTAAATAAAGGAAGGGATGCTTTCGTGGATTACTTTCTACGGGAAACTCGCTTGTGTCGTGTTCTTCATATAAACCTATGCAGGTGTGCACAAACAAATTCCACAAATTCCCGATTATACCTGATCTCTAAATGAAGTTAAGTTAAAATTAACCGATTTTTCTACATTCCAAGCAAAGAAAAGTAAATAAACAATGACAATAGAAATCATATGGAAGCTTCTTTCAAAGTGTAATAATATAATAGTTACAACTTCTGTGTTGGCCTAATGCTGCCCTAGCCTTGACTCTGATTTTGAATTCTGGAGAAGGCATGGACGTTTGTGAACATATAGAGTCTTTGTGGACAGACAATGAATAACTTGCATCTCGTGCCACCTGTCACGGACAAACCATGAGATAACTCATGTTTTCAACACTATCTTTAGATGCCACCTGCTTCAATAAACTGTATCTAGCTTGTCTGTTCAGGTGTTTGCATCAGTGTATTAATACCCTAAGTGGCACAGCTTTTTAGATTTGCTCATGAAGACCTGTATTTAAATGGCTTTTATTAGCTAAATTTGGATAAATACTTAGTTTTTTCTCTTTCTTCATAGACTTCCATTCATTAAGGTGATATTTACATTACTGAAGAAATTGAAAAAGCATAATTATTTTTAACTTCAATTTAATATGTACCAGTAACAAAAAATCTTATAATGAGATAAATATCGTCATGCCACTCAGCGGGTTAAACTTGATTGCCTTTGTGTTTTTAACGATTATTTATCAGTTTTGATTAAAATTCAATTATTCAGTTTTATTATATTATAATTCAGTTTTGATTAAATTTATCGAATATTCAAATAGTCGCTACTTTTATCTTCAAGTTTCTCATGCTTTTAGAAATGGCCTTTCAGAAAACAAGATAATGAATGAAACTGAAATACTTTTGAAAGTTTTTGACGATAATTTACCAGATGATCCTATTAAGAATAAAATGCAGTTAATGAATATGAATGGACATTTTGATGGCTAAGAGGTTGATTCTAGCAAGGGTGACTTTATTACACTTGTTCTGCATCGTATGAAGAATTAAATTGAGAAGTAAAACATTTTTTTTTTTTACTTTTTATATAAAATATTTTAAGAAATCACGATGAATTTAACAGCTACATACTCTTGCCCTTTTTTAATCTGTCCTAACTTTTGAATGAAATTTATTAACGTCATATAAATTATGATTACTCTGGCATAAATAAGGAAGAATTCCTCATCGAGAAAAAAAGTATTTTAAGAGTCCCTCCTCTTTAATGCTAGGGAAAATGAAACGGGAATGTGGAAAGGTGGCCTTTTTTAATTCTGTAGTTTATTCTAAAACGCAATTTCCTGAACGAAAAATTTTCTAATATTACTAAGTTCACTGAGAGTTTTCTAATAAAAACCATTTAAGAAATATTAATGAACTACAAACGTTTATTTTGCATTTAAGGAATCTTCTACACTGACTACATAATACCAACTGCAGCAATAAAGATGACCTTTACAATGTCACTGATAGATCTGCAAACAAACAACAACAACAAAAAAAAGTAGTATATAATAGTATAATTTTAAAATGGTGAAAATATTATTATTATTATTTAAATAAACATAGTTTTAATTTGCTTCCGTATATGTCACTTTGACACTTTTTTTAGTTACTCGTGTACATATGAATGGCAGTAAATTCAGGAACCTGCCCAAGTGACAAAATCCTCAGGAAAAACTCCAGCTTTGCCATTGGTGCAAAGGCAGTAGCATTTTCAAGTGATTTTGACACTAACAATGAAGGTGACTCTATTCCATAGTGAATGATTTGTTTTGTTATAATGATGACAATTATTATTCTACAGTGCTTAAAAATGTTTGAATGTCATTTGGGGTCACTCCGTTTCCATCTCATTGCGACTTTGAAGCCTTGTGACTTATTATTTTTGCACATAGATTAGTCTTACCAAGATTACATTAGTAAAAAGTAGTAATTTTATGCATGCATTGCAAATTATTGTTTCATAATGTGAAATAATGTTTCACATTCAAACATTGAAAGTTTAACTTAAAAAAAAAAAAAAAATGGGGGGATGCTGCAGGAAAAGTATGTAGCCACTGGGGTAAGTTGGGAAAAACATGGTCTTTGATGTGTTAAAATACTATCATGCCAAAAGTCCTCTCTAGAGGCCAGCAAAAAGGAAAGAGAGGCAGAAGACCTTCAGATCTATCCTTACATGGGATTTTCCTTCAAAATTGGGATGCAGATGGGCAAATTTGCCCGAATGAACTGCTAAGGCCTCAGATAAAACCAGACACAACCTCTGCTATTAACAACTTAGTTAAGTTATAATATATATATTAGTTAGTGATGCAACAGCAATATTTTTTTACACATTTTCACTACTAACAATACAATTTAACAAAATATATGCCATGTGGCCAGCACTTTCACTGTTATTTATAAATATCAGATTGTAATATTTATTTCTTAAAATGCTTTCACATAAATATAAAAGAATGAAATTTCTCTTATAAGTTGTAGATTATTACATGGGAAAAAAAACTGCATATTAATACAAAAATCTGAAAATGAAAGCATGAAATGAATTACTATTATATAAAATAAACTAAAACCTTTTCCTCCTATTACAGCAATAAAAGTTTAACAGAATATTATGTCCTTTTCTTTTCAACAATAATACCATTAGGCACTTTATATATGCTAATTAAAAGACAATAGGAAGCAATCACAAATCTTAGTTTAGGTTATATATTTAACTTATTATTTTCCTTTCGAATGCCTAGCACTATTTTGTCTTTTCTTGATACTGGCCACTCCTAAGGTCGGAAGTAGTGGCCATTTTATTGCGGAAGCACCTAATATGTGGCCACCGTTATCTCCTATGAAGAGACGGACAGTTACAACCGTCTTTTCCGGAATTCGAACCTGGGTCCTTTGGTATTGTAGTTGGCTTCCCTAACCACTATACCATCTGGGTGGTCATATTTAAATTATAAAAGCACAGCTTGGGCCATACTTTTAAATCTACTAATACCACGGAAAAATTTCCAAAGATGCACCACACAAACAAGTCCTAAAATACGACAGATAGACAAAAGCTCTTGAATCTGCTGCACAATATCCTGTGTTTTTATTACAAATCAGGCTCTTGCATTTGCAATAATTTATATATAGACATCTGCGTTATGCTAAATATAACATGGGAATTTTTCATATTTCTGGCTGATTTTATATAAAAATAACTTTATTTTTGTTTTTCAAAATCCATTAAAAGTGATAATAAATATTTCATGAATACAGATGAAAGAAAAATTAATTACATTTGCTTACATATCAATACATAAATTCTTAGAATTTTAATTCATAAAAATTAAATTTTTTGGTATTTATGCATTAACACAATCATCCTGCCATTGTCTTATCAACTTTTTTACAGATAAAAAAATAATAATTCATAACTACAAAAAATTATTTACCACATAATATATCTAATACATATTTAAGCCAAAAATCAACCAATAAACTTACTTAAATAGTTTTATTGACTTTATTCATGTGAAAATTTTGTGGCAAAAACTTTAAGAATAAATGCAAAATAATTCTTCCCTTTTAGCAGTTTTACAACAAAATAATGCATTCTCACAGAAACTTAACTACAGTTTCTCCCACTGCAGACAGATCCCTCAAGAGCATATTTTAAAATAAACTAGCCATTTTGCAATTATTAATATCCTCAGATATGACACTAGCAAAGTTAGCTATTATGAAATTAGCATATTTACCGATTGTGACCAGAAATATATGAGCGAGGACCATCGGCATCGGTGTCATCTGGTTCTAAAAATTCGGATAAACTAGGAGCTGGCCTTTTAGGTCTACAGTTTGTAAAAAAAAAAAAAAAAAAAAAAAAAAACTATTAAAAAAAAAAAAAAAAAAAAAAAAAAACTGTTAATAAATTTTCACGCAGCAAGTCTTCAAATATGCATAGATAAATAATACATAATATATTTACCGACAGACAATGACATGTGTAACTGGATTTCGCCTAGCAGGTCCAGTTCTACTAAATGCAAAACCTGTAGAGTGCAAGTCATTTGGATTTCCTACATAAGAACCATCATAGGATTCATTGATAGATACATCAATTCGAGCACCTTTGGGATGTGGCTAGAATAACAGCAGAAAATTACCATGCGTATCACAATTCAGAAACTTAGATAAATGATATGATATTACAATATTCAGATACTTAGAGATAAATGTATAGCCATAACCCAGCATCTGTGATTTAGAGGGAGCAGACAGCATAAATTTCATTAATTTGTAAGCAAAGTGTAAACACTCAGTTACATACCATATTTCCTCACATATTCCCCTTCTACATACCCTTTACCAAGAGTTCTGGAAATTAAAAAACAATATTAACATAATTTTACCCATCCTCAATGTTTTCAGAGCACAGACTCCCCTAAATTTTAAAATGAATTCATCTGTAGTGATTGTTTTCATCTTACTTTAAGGAAAAAAAGAAAAAAGAAAAAACCTTGCAAAACACCAGTGTAGGTCACAACGAACCTCTCCCGTCTAACAGTTGAACTTTATCCAGCCTAATACAAGAACTGACACATAAGATCAAAACAAATATGAACCGCCATTCAGCCTGTGATTTCACTGAGTTGTCTTCTGTAATTATTTATGGATGGATGGTTTGAAGCTTAAAGAGTAACAGAGACTGTTATGAGAATGGGTGAGATTCAACTTGCATGGAAGTACAAATGAAGATATTAGATTGCATTATTATTATGTATTCTTATTAGAATGTATGTTTTTTTTAAAGAAATAATATTGTGATAATTACCTGTAGTTTATCAATAACTATTTTTGATCATGTCTTTCAGAAATTAAATTACATGCTTAATATTTTCCTCTCAATAATTGGAAAATAAGATTAGGGGAGAACATACATGAAGAAGTAAAATAGTTGAAACACAGTAATTCAAATGCACCCAAGACTGTCTTCATAATATCCTCACAGTCTTTTGGGTCTATGTTACTAATACAAAAAACAGAAACACTTATTGCATAACATTAACATATTCTACATCACAGGAAACCTTTCAAACTCTGAACTCATGCTTCAACTTTATGATTATAAGTACACTGGATAGTCACAACAGCTACCAGTGCCTAGAATTAAGCTGATCTTTTAAGCTCTACTAAACTCAAAATTTTAAATGCAGAAATTATTTGCTCAGAAAATGAATAATCAAATTTCACCATCCCTTGAAATATGCTATACAGCACTGGTCTCGAACTGCATGTAAGCTGAATATTCACAATATAAAAAGCAGCTGATGGGACAGTTTTTTTCCTTCCGCTTTTTACAAAATAAGAAATATTAAAATAAATTTTAAATTTCACTGAATATTTATCAAAACATACAAATAATAATGATAACATTGCAAAGGAAAAAAAAATCAAGTCTACATTTATTTTCTATCTGAAAGTTTGGCACCTGTAACACATTTTTGTTGGCTACACTTTCTAATTCAAATATACAGAAAGTTAAACACAACATTTTTAGAATGACTTTTTTTTTTTCAAATAATAATAGCATGTTTAATCAACTGACTTTAATTTAAATTAAATTATAAAAATTTTGTAAGTTTTCGGAGAAAATTTACCCAGTGGGACAACACTTGAGAATAAATAATGACAATCTAGTCTCTTATTTGATTTTCCCTTGAAGCATAAATAAAATTACTTACATTTATATGTAAATAATTATAAACTTCTTTAATTCTTACTACAGCTTGATGCTCGATGGCATTTTAGTTCTGATAAAGTTTGCAGCCTTGAAGAGAAATTACTAGAAATTTATCTTTATCATGGATTGCAGATGTTCATTTGTAATTTTGGCTCTTGTCATATTAATTTTCAACTTTGGGCGAAAAAATGCCATTCACATATAAATGTAAACATAAAAATTCATAACAGAGCTTATTATTTTTGGACAAGTATGAATAAATAAATAGAATCTGTATCCTTCAAATCTTTGAATAAGATTTATATCACACCGTAAATAAATTAGCTCCATTTACAGATTTTCCTATGCATTACTCGCGCTTGTATTTAAAGAACATGAAAAAGCTCAGATCTTTGCAACAAATACATATTTGAAATACCTTCGCAGGATCTATAGAATTCCATCAACGGCCACACGAGGCCCACCCATTTCAGACTACTGATGCATTATTAAAACGGAATAACATGGTGAACAAGTATTACTTTGGAAATCAATCAACAAAAATCGACATTATGTTTGCGAATTTTCCCAGGACTAGTTTCCATAGTTTTACCGAACCATCATCCTCAGCTGTAAAGCTAAGTGTAATCATCCTCAGCTAAGTGTAAATATACATTTGTGCTTTGGCAGCATGATGATGTCTCTAAGAAGTATGGTATAAATGGTAAGAAGATTAATTATAGCCATTAAGAGAAATTAATGGATTACTAATAAAGTACTTTTTTTCCTCGCTCATAAGCAAATCAAATTATTTTGAGGCTTACAACATAATTGAAGATGAAACGACTATGACACAGCTTAAGGTGCTTCAACAGACAGTATAGCTCAATGCAATTAACTCGGCACCAAGGACACTGGAAATCATCTCGTGCTTCTGTTTGCTGCCGAGTGTTATTGTTGTACAGGAACTGATAAAAAATGCGCATTTTCTTTTGTCTCTCTTGAAGCTGTAACACAGTAAAATATATTCAGCATGCTTTATACATAGGCTTATCATAATATTTTTTTTCCTTTAAACTAGGACAATTTTGGTAAAAATACTGACAACAGAAAATAAAAAGCATCTATGATTAAAATAGCTAAATAAAGAAGTTGTTAACTTTAGTTCACTGCTAATTTTATAGCATTGTAAAGCATTTATGATTGATCGAGACATTTTACATCTTTCTTTAGATCATAAGATATCCATTATTGAGAGTACTTGTAAATGCTGCAAGCTGGAAAACGTATTCTATAATTTGAACAAGATTGGATATTTCCCCCACCCCTTTCAAATGATTGAAAAGTTGTATTCACTTTTCTTCAGAGCTTGCATTTTTCCAAATTTCATGTTTAGCTGATAAAAAAAAGTCTTTTGCAATCTCTACTGTTGATCCATGTGTATTACATTATTTGCAACAATTATTATTTTTACC
>KK120714.1:63563-78048 GCA_000611955.2 Stegodyphus mimosarum | reverse complement strand
GTGTGTGTAACAAAAGGGGATATTTCAGCTGCCAAATCGTTATTTTACACAAGACTCCATTATGTTTATCTCTAGTATATTCAGTACGCTTAAAATTTTCTCAAATAGCAAGGATAAAATGACAAGCTGGCTGAGATGTAGAGATCACATCATCACACCTGCTTAACTACCTTATAATAAAACACACTGTTGCCAAGTGATGAAGTGTCTGCTATTAAATTCTTTCAGAAAATGAATAAAAGAATTTTAGTGAAATAATTACAATGATATTTCTAAGGTACTGATGATTTTGACTGTATCCTTGAGGTTACCACTGCTGTTTTGGGTTACATTTCGTGCCACCATTTATGTTCGGAGACTTAATAGTGCCCATTATATGAAAAGTCTGGATCTTTTAATACTCTTAAAATTAAAAAATGCTACTTTTCTGCTGTATTTGAATGGTCCATTCTAAATAAACTCATGATTGTCTCGCAGATATTAGTGAAAAAAAAATATTCAGGAGCACAAATTCTGCATGTGGTTAAGAAGTAATAAATCTGCCTAATATGATATTCAGGATATCAGAGCATATGAAAATTTTAAGGCAAACTGCTTTAATGGATGCATTAAAAAATTTTTCTTTGTATGCTATATAATCTTTTATTTCTTTTTGTATAAACATTAAAATGCCCTTAATATGCATTTCACTATAAAAAATATTCAAAAAGAAAATGTTCCTAGCCCCCTCTTGTTTTCCTTTCTTTTAATTTTTTTTTTAAATCCTTTTCTGTGTTGTTTTTATTTTAATTCTACGTAAATTACAACTGCTAGAATAACAAACAGTAGAGACTAAAATCTTATGTCCCTAGTAATGGAGATAAACTATAAATAAAAAATGCTGAAGGCATTTCTTAAGAATCTTATCACTTTTAGAAAGGGGGAAAAAATAAAGATACAGAATGTGTTTAGTTTCATAGAAGATATAGCTTTCCGATCAACTAACTTGTTAAACCATTTGTTGACAGTAAATCACTTGGTTTCACAGCTGGTTGTGGCCTATCCACCATCCCATTGATCAAGTTGTCCTTCCACTGCAAATGGAATGTCACCAAGGGTCCTTTCCCAAACACATCAATAAGGTTAATTGTCTGTGGGGGGGAAAAAAGATACTATCAAAAAGACAATAAGTATTTAGAGTATATATTAAAATACTTTCTAATACATGAAATACAATATTTCCTCCTTTTTACTTCCTTGTACGAAGTAAAAAGGAAGTCCAGTAGAAAGTTCTGATTGTATGGGTTTCAGATTATACCAGTAAGAAAAACCCACAGAAATCAATAGAAACCAGTAAAAGTCAGTAGAGACCAACAGAATTCTGTGGGTACCAGTAGAAAGTTTCACTGGTTTTGTAGTTTGCAAAAATTATATTTAAAACTTGAATTCTCTGTAAAATTATCTTTAAATTGACATACAATTTATGAATATAAGCATTTAAACTAAATTTTTAAATGTAGTTACATGCACAAATACATACTTTTATGAAATATTGCAGAACTTTCGTACCAAGTTATTTTAATGTTCATATACCATTTCACCAATGATGCTATCTATGTATATGGATAATGCTTTTAAGTTTAATTATGGAATTTTTTCTCGATTAGTATAGTTGTAACGTTTTGTGTAACTCTGAACAGCTACCTGTGTCATTTAATAAAGATGGGAAAAACAGCCAATACTTCTCAAAACAGAGAGGGCAGTTAAAAAGATGTTTATTTCACTGAAGCAAATTCCGGGTATCATATTTCAATGAAAATATCCATTTTGACCGCTATCGAATGCAATTTAACGATGTTTTTGCATGATATCCATATGTAAGGACAGAATAAAAAAACCCTTTTTTCCCCAAAAAATTATAAAACTGATTTAAAATGGATTCTGAAGAGATTTTTTCATGGCATCTGTGCGTGCGTATGTATGTATCTCGCGTAACTCAAAAATTAGTAGCCTCAAAACGTTGAAATTTTGTATATAGGACTGCTATAGCATGTAGACGTGCACCTCCTATTTTGGTTGCCAATCGGCCACACCAAAAGTATATAAATATACGCACTCCGGTACTCGGCTCAGTGAGCTCAGTTTTTTATTTTTATATGTTGGTAAACTGTGCAATTTTTGGTTTAAAAATGATTGAATTATGTTGTTCTTATCTTCTGGTTAAAGTTTTTATGCCTTTAGTAAATCTGCATGCTATATTTGTAGAATTCTCAACAATTTAAAAGTTGTTTAAGTGCAGCTAAGCCTTATTTTTGTTTATGGTAGGAGCCATATTTGTTTACATTTCAAACTTAGTGAAGCCAGCGGGAGAGTTTCGCTATGGTACGCAAATATAATGAATTTTAAAGAGCGCCTTTATTCTGTTGTGGTTTATGCGCTATTGCAGAAGTAGATTCAATTCAATCCAATAAGTTTAAATGAAATGCAAAATATGTAGAATTTAACATTCTGTACAAGGAAGTCATGTAGTGTACACATCAGATTCTTTAATTTCTAGCTCAAGTCTTTAAAGAGAATATAATCATGATCTGAATTACAAAAACAGAATGGACTTAAAAAAAAAAAAAAAAAAAAAATTCCATTAAAAGTTCAAATAAAATTTGAATTGAGCTCTTAAATTGAGCAGCTGCTTTTTATTTTTACTTGAAATGCAACAAGGATTACTGTTATACACCTGTTTTATGAAACTGAATATAACTGAATATAATTGCTGAAAACAATAGATATCATTTCCAATTTTGTGGAAAACCTTGACCAAGAAAACCAATAAACAAGTTTCTACAGCCAGTTCCCGAAAAGTAAAAGCTGTTACCAATCAAGCATCAAGTAACAATAAATTTGAGTAAATTTATTGCAACTTTTTCCCTACTACTCGATCACACCAAGTACTTTTCCATGTTTAAAAGATTTGAAATTAAAATGGCATAAACTTAATCCCATCCATCTACAAACTGTTCAGATCAGATAAATTAGTTGTCACCACAATAGATATTCCATACTACCCTAATTTTCAACAAAGATGAAACAGAAACCCAATATATCTGTTCAACAACCAGAAAACTATTAATAAGAATTGTGAAATAAAAAAGATAACTTCAAGCTCTTTGGCAACCAGTTCTTCAACAAAAGTAACACATCTTTAGTCAAATATTTCACTCATCATCCACACTGAATTGAACTGGTCAAAGCCAAAATCATTGCCAAGCCCTAGCATTAAAACAGCCTCAAAATTTAAGCACTAGAAATCACCGCCAAGCCATGTTACAACAGATACCTTTCCTGTGATCTCTCATAGAGATATCGGTAGAAGTAGGCAGAATGACAAAAATTTACCATTGGTCATACAGGTTGTCTTGCTCCACTAACTGTGCAGTTCCGTACAAGTTTTGAGGAAGCACTCTGAAGGGCAGTCCAAGGGTCTCCCAATCCTCGTCGCCTATTACCAACTTCTCAGGAGATTTACCCACTTAATGTGTATTTTGAATGCCCCCTTACTGTGCAGATAATATATGCTTACAAACATCCATGACCTTCGGCACTTAAACCCATACCTATTGGTATGGTAATGAGCGTCACTAACCATTATACCAGCTGAGCGGTTGATCTTTCATACACCTGGACAGCAATTCTAAGATAGCTAACCTGCAAAAACAAACAAAAATTCACATGTGATGAAACCATCCATTTTAGATCCAGCTGATGAAGAAGACAGGTGGTCTGTGCATGCTCCTGTACTTTTATTTATGTGTAAATGTGTTTCCAGTATGTTAACCTAGAGTATTATCTCCACTGTATTAACTGCGATGAATTTTTTTCAGAATGTGTGAGTTTACCAAATTTTTAAGCTTTAAAGAAACCTTTTCGTAACGGAAATTTCTTCAATTAAATATGAAACGCCAATTCAGAAGCTTCTAATATTAATTATACAAATACAGAACTTAATCCCTCTCAGTAGAGTATAAAATTAAACTGCACCCCTTCAGTTTATATTAATATTCTGTTAAGCTGCATTAATGCTTTAATTGCAAACTTTTATGAAGTTTTCCAATTTGTACAAAAAATGACTTAGTTTTATCTTATGCCTAAAACTCACCTTTTACTGAATTTTGCAACTTTCCATAAAAGGCATCAAAACAAAGTTGCAGTTTAGCGATTTGATTACAAATATGCTTTTTAGGGCATATTTTTTGAAGACATTCAATCTGTTCTCATTATTACATCAAAAACAGGTTCTTTCCTTTTTGAGATACAATTTTCTTTATCATGCATTACCACCAAATTTGAGGATTTATTAGTATTTTAGTGCTTCTAAGATTAATTTGTATACAAAAAATTTGATTCGATGATTTGTGAATTTTGTCATTGTTTACGTAAAATATAAGATTATTATCATTGAAATAATGATAATACATTGAAATTACTTAAAAAAAAGGAATAATTAAAAAAATTAGATATTTTATTTCCTATCATGTTTTTAGAACATTTTAACTTTCATTTCGCTCGTTTTTCATTCTGAAATGTAAACACGATAATAAAATGCAATAAAACACAGTTTCAAAATTACTTTTTAATAAGCTATTCTTTGCCCAATTTAAATTCACTTGCCCAATTTTGCAGTGCATATGTAAAGTTGCTCTCCCATGCAAATGTTCTAAAATATTTACATATTTTTTTCAAACAAAACTCACTTTAAACTTTTTCTTTTTTCCAAAATGTTCCAATTTTTACTTGACAGGTCTGTAATAGCTTTGAAAAATGAATAAATTGCACAATTAATTAATTTTTCATAAAAACAAAACCACACATACTGCTAAAAAATACCTGAAAAATAAAAAGACCCAATGTGTTGCTGAATATTTTGATCAAAGCACATACTGATTGATGGCTAAATCAGTTTTAGCCATCAATAACTGTACTTAGATCAAAATTAAAACACATTAAAAAATAAGGAAGGAAAAGCATTAGTTTGCAACATAGGAAGACTGCACGTCAAAAGCATCATACAATGATGGAGAAACATACTAAAGCTAACAGTTATCCTATTCACTTCCTGCACAAATAACATCCCCATGCATAATCTATATCTACCAATCATATAGACTTTACCTCATATTGTGATAAAGTCACATTTGTGATCTGTACCTTCTCTTTGCCTTCGGGAAATGTTTCCCAAGAAGATAACTTCTTTGGTGAATTCCTTTGTCCCAGTTCTTGCAATACTAATTGATATTCGCCGTCTGTCAGTAGACATCTTTGGTGCTTATCGTAGACTACAAGTTCAGCTCCATAGTATCGAACTTCGTCATTCTGAGTCTTTAAATGTTTTCTTTTTTTCTGAGCAGGCTCATCCACTAAAAGGAAAAATATATTAAACTAATGAAAGGAATGAAACACAAATTACATTACTGATCTACAGTAAATGCTCTCCTAACTGGTAATATCAAAATAACGGCACTTTTGAATGACTAAATTTAAATTGAAAATTTAGGTTTATGAAATAAAATATATATATAATGAGCAAATAATATAGAAATGTGGAAAACATTTATATAGAATTTGTGGTGCCAACATAACATGTCTTATTCAATCACTGGGTGAAGGAATTATTATGAATATAAATTACTGATGGCTTTTTATGCATCTATGTGTCAGCTTCGAAGGCAGTGTATACGATTTGTCAGAAACAATTTAGACTGAAAGATGCCAGATTTACTTTTGTCTTTTGCTTTTAAAGATGTAAGGAACATTATTTTATGCTGGTGCTGGCATAAACTGTGGCTCAAGATCCTATTCGTATGTGACAAGTCAAAGATTATCTTGGTTTTAACTGTCCGCATCAATGGGTTTAATTAACATATTCGGTGAAGATTAGTATTAGTGAACACATTCAGGTTTGGGTTGACAATTCTGCTCACCCCTCCCAACTCTTGAGATGCTACGAAATAACTGGACATGTATTGAGAAAGGGATGATTTTAAAATGTAGTTTAATTTTGTTTCTCACATGCACATGAGAACCATACTACACATTTCGTCGTCCATTAATTGATAGATGAATGGGGCATTGTCATCGCAAGGAAAAAGTTCTGTTATATCATCTTCATTTATTAGCGCTTGACCACATTTCTTTATAAAACCCATTCACCTTTGGTTTGCAGTCTGCTACATTAACTCAAATGCCTCATCACTGATGAAGATAATTTTAGACTAGCCTAATAGCGTCCGCTATACACTATTGGCTATGTATCATAAGATTGGCGATGAAAGACTGTTCCGCTAAATTTTATCTTGCTTCTATCACGTATGAATTGTATTAGTTTAGTTATTTATTATCCCTACGTCTATTTCTTGCATATGCTTAAGGCTAATCTTAGTCCTGAATAAAAAAAACTCCCACATCTCTACGGCCACACTCCCACTCTACGGCTGACGCTACATATTGCCTGATGTGGCCTCTTAGGGTCCTAAATTCTGCTACAAAGTACCTCGAAGTTCTAAATTTTTGCTGCCCCTAAACTTTGGGTCCCAGTGCTTTCCATAAATTATAAAAATTCTGTCATCCCTTAATTTTGCGGCTCGGTGCTTTTCGAAATTCCAAAAATTTTATCTTCCCAAAATTCTGCCGCCTGGTGTGGCCATAACAGCCCTGTTGCCGGTTCTGGGTTTATGTGAATAACAATCTTTTGGATCATGAGTTTCATTAACAAAATCAATTTTTAGTATACGAAAGAAATTTTTGTTAAATTTTTAATCGTCAACATTTCTTAGCGCATTTAACTTAAACCTGTAATCATCGCCAAGTGTAATATCAGGATAAAAGGTTGCCATATGCTTGTTATTCAATTACTAATACAATATATATATATATATATATACACACACATCTAATATGGAAATGAAATAATTACTTAAGGATTGTAAGAACCATGATCCCCTACCTATTTCCATTTTTATGAATTTGAAAATTACATATATATAACTAAAAAATAAAGTAAAATTTTTTAGACATCGCTGCACAAGTCATTACACAAGTTGTCATGGATTGATAAACATACAATGATGAAAGCAAAATATAATAAAAAATTATTCGCCAGATGGGCATCAGGGCTATAAAATGCTAGTAGATGTAACGATGTTCCTATGTAGAATGTTTGGTTTTGAGATGTATGCCAAGCAGATAGCATCTAAGGAGCCAAATTATTAATCTCGCAAATTTATGCTTAAATGATTTATTTCTTCAATAATGAGGTATTTTATTTAGTGCCTAAGTGAAATTAAGAATGGGGCTTTCCACATGTTTTACTATGGAAGGAAAAATCAAATGTGCATGCGTCCGGCATACAAAAAACAAAACAAAAATGTTTACGGCTTTGAGGTCTGGATTTTAGATTATTCCAGATACGGGACGTCCGGATCTCCGACTTTCTACTGTACTGTATATTTATAATATGGTTCTTATTTACAATATATTAATACTTAATCAGATATTCTAAATTCTATGTTATTTGGCTAATTTCATTTTGTAATTTTCTTACACTCTTATAACAAGAAAATTTTGAGTAGGGATGGGAAGCTCTATTTATCAAAGAACTTTTACAGATGATTAAAACAAAAATAATTAATGCACATACTTTTTATTGTGAAGATAAACTTAGCAATATACCATATAATGTAAAATAAAATTAAAAAAGAAATATTAACTGAAACAACATTGGTTGAATTTTCATAAAAAAGTGTCTATTGTAGACATCTGTACAGTATATTAATCCTTCCTTAGTCAGCAATGCATATCACATGTTCAGCTCCTTGTGCCCATACAGCTGATATGACATGCCATGAGACAAAAAGAGAAAAATTACACTGGTGAAAGTGAATTCATTACACATCCCATAATATTTTACAATTATTTTTTGTATTTCTGAATGCCACTAAGAGTTGATGCGATTAGTCCTACAGTGAATAAAACAGAGAAGATTTTGAAGTTTTAAGACAATGCACACATCAGACACGATGAATGCTGTATATTATACACTCACGTTTGTGAAAATTGCAACACCATGAAGGACTTACGCGAGTGAGCTGAAATTTTCAGGAAATGCAAAGTAGCGCATGATATGCAAATGATTAGAATTGCAAATCCGTAGCGCATGCGTATGCTGAGCAGCGCCCTCTGAACGGCTGATGGATCCGAATAAATAGACGGCTGTAGCGAGGCGTGTATGGTTATCGGTGGTTATCTGCTAGTGGTAAACGTTAACTCAATCTGTACTTATGCCTCGTCGACGAAAGAGAGCGAGATTTGAACAACTTACAGAGTTTGAACGAGGGAGAATCATCGGCCTTCGTGAAGCTGGATTGTCGTATCGTGCAGTAGCCTCTCGTGTGCAGCGTAACAGCAGCACAGTGATGCGCGTTTGGAAGCAGTGGACGGACGAGTGTCGGACAACTCGGAAATCCGGGAGTGGACCCCGAAATGTGACGTCAGCTCGCGATGATAGACACCTGGTCCGCATGGCGCGGACGGACCGTACAGCTTCCTCTAGACAATTGGCAGCACTGTGGTCAATAGCTACAGGTGTTTCATTGTGTGCTTCATCAATTCGTAGACGTCTGCTGCAGTGTGGACTGCGCGCACGGACTCCTTTATACAGGATCCCCCTAACGCACGACCATCGCCGCCTGCGGCTACAATGGGCCAATCAGCATAGAGACTGGCGTGCTGATTGGCAGCATGTCGTGTTTTCTGACGAATCCCGCTTTAATTTGTGGTACCATGATGGCCGCATTCGTGTCAGACGCTATGCCGGTGAACGCCACCTTCCGGAGTGCATTATCGAACGCCACAGTGGACGAACACCCGGAGTTATGGTCTGGGGCGCCATAGCATATCATAGACGATCTCAATTGCTACGAATTGTGGGCAATCTGAACAGCAACCGGTATATCCGTGAAGTTCTACAGCCCGAAGCTGTTCCCTTCCTTCAAAGCTTGCCAGGCGCTGTATTTCAACAGGACAATGCCCGCCCTCATACTGCTCGGATTGTTAAATCCTTCTTTGCAGCGCAGCAGATACAGCTTCTTCCTTGGCCTGCGTGTTCCCCGGATATGTCGCCAATTGAACATGTGTGGGATGTCATTGGTCGGCGTCTTGCTCGTGATCCTCGTCCTGTTGCGTCTGCAGACGAACTTTGGGTACGCGTACAAACGATATGGAATGCTCTTCCTCAGTCAGACATTCAAACTTTGTTTGACTCCATGCCACGTCGTGTAGCAGCACTTATTGCGGCGCGTGGTGGCCACACAAAATACTGATTCTGATCTCTTGTTCTTGTTTGTTTGCTTTGAACATTTAATCATTTATTTGTACCACTACCACTCAACTGTGTATTAAATTGCATTCAATTATGACGATTCCTTCTTCGTGTTGCAATTTTCACAAACGTGAGTGTATTTATGTTCAAGGCATAGAATATTGAAATATGATTGATTATTAATTTCACCTCTACATGTGGCTACAAATCTCGATCACTTGTCTATTATATTCTCTGATGTAAGTAAAAAAAAAAAAAAAAGTTTCAGATTTTAATTAAGTCCAAAGTGGCGCTTATTTAACATTTTGTGTGTTACCTTTATTTATTAAACACCGTGTTAAAGCATAAAATTCAGTTCAACAGCAATATACAGGATGTGGCCACAAGCCCGGGAGCCTGGTAAAAGTGTGCATAACACCTGAGCCTTCAACAGCAATATCGCAAAATAATTTTAAATTGAGCATATCTTTAGAAATTTCGGTACACACTCTCATGCGCTGGAGATAAAAATGTTTTTCTGTACAATGCTGGTACTGCTTGCTTTGAAATCTTTGAGTTTGTTAATGAAAAATTCGTTAAAGTTTTAGAGAATATTGTTACAAATTTCACATCTATTTGGCTATTTATTTAGAATTGTAATTAAAATTCCTTTTTATTTTCCCGTGCAACACAGACGATTTTTGAAGAGAAAGCTATGAAAAAAAAAGCAGTAAATTGAAAAGTGAAACGACGCAAAATGCCAAAACGAATGTAATAGTCCTTCGGGATTCAAATCCCTTTGGACTAAAAAAAAAGCAATGATAAAAAGTAGTACTGCCTGTTCTCTTCTGTACAAACATCATACATTATACCCATCACTCTAAAGCGAATATTACATAAATTCAAAATGATTAACAATAAAACTAAGAATTTTCTGACCTTGTTACCGTCCCCTTTTTTGGGACAAAAAGTTTTTAACCAATTATTTGTTATAACATCCATCAGATTAAAAAAATGATTTATTTATGATACTTTATACACTTTTAAGTTTAAAAAGAGGACTTTTTATCTGAATTTCATAAATTTATCAGATCATAATCTCTGGATTCAAAATACAATAAATCCTGTCATGACTGAAGGAATCTATCTCTCTTTGTTTAACAAGAATAATTTCACCTTTTTCTTGTTTAAAGCTTTTTTTTTTAAATGCAGATTAAAAAAATCTGATGCGTACACCACGACTTCCTTGTATGGAATATTAAATTATATGTATTTCATTAAAACTTATTGGATTGAATTAAATCTACTTCAATTACAGCACATAACCTACAATAGAATAAAGGCACTCGTTAAAATTCACTATATTTCTTTACCATAGCGACACTCTGCCGCTGGCTTCACTTAATAGCATTAGAGCTCATTCACTTTATAATTCAGAATGCACAAAAATTATATATATATATATCATTTGGAGAATTATGTAATTGTTGCTACATTTTCTATTCAGATACTATAATAAATCTAAAATGATGTATCAAAGAAATTAAACAAACAAACAAAAGAAACAGTTTTTCACAGACGATTCAATAATTCTCATTCAACTAATTCAGTTCTCACTTCACGACAAGGAAAAATACATTAAAAACTCAAAATACCTATATAAAAAAATTATGAAGTAAATCTTAAACACTTATTTCCTCGAATAAATTTCCAAATTGATTAAGCATGATTTAATTTGCAATAATAAAAGAAGGAGTTATATTTGTTGTAGCAAAGCTTAGTTTCTTTAGATTGACAACAAATCCACTATTCTGTTAAGTTTGAAATGTAAACAAATATGGCTCCTACCATAAACAAAAATAAGGCTTAGCTGCACTTAAACAACTTTTTAAATTGTTGATAATGCTAAATATAGCGTGCGGATTTAAAGGCATAAAAACCTTAACCAGAAGATATGAACAACATAATTCAATCATTTTTAAAGCAAAAAATGCACAATTTACCAACATATAAAAATAATGAAAACTGAGATTATGGAGCCGATTATCAGCGTGGGTGTATATATTTATATTTATATATATATATATATTTGGTGCGGTCGATTGCAACCAAAATAGGAGGTGCAAATCTACATGTTATAGCAGTCATATATACAAAATTTCAATGTTCTAAGGCTACTCATTTTTGAGTTACGCGAGATACATACATAATACATACATATGTACGCACAGATGTCACGAAAAAATCTCTTCAGAATCCATTTTAAATCAGTTTTATATTTTTTTGGGGGGAGTGGAAGGAGTCCTTTTTTCAGTCCTTACATATGGATGTCACTCAAATGCATCGTTAAATTGCATTCAACAGCGGTCAAAATAGACATTTTCGTTGAAATATGATACCCAAAATGTTTTGCGATTACAATACTTCCTTCTTACTTCATACAAGGAAGTAAAAAGGAGGGGCAATAGAGTTTTATGCTCAACAAAAGTATTAAAATAATTAGCAATGTTTCTGATATATATATATATCAGATTACATGATTAGAACAGGGAATGATAACAATAGGAAAGCAACAGCAAAGTTGAGCATAATAAACCAATTTCACTAACTATAACAGTAACTATGCATGTAAATGTATTTACTTACATATATCTGACATATCTCCATTACAGTAGCCATTAACTTTCATTTTGTTCATTGGACATGTGGCACGCAATAAGAGTACATAAGACTTGACTAGATGTCCATTATTTAAATTAAAATTATCATTTGGTACAGAAATGGCAGTGACTTTGGCAGGAGGATTACTGACATCAGGATTCCTGTGAACTTCGCACTTTCCAACTGCAAAAAAAAAAAAAAATTATATCAAATAAGCAATACTGAAGTTTTATAAAATTGCTGATACAATAATACATTTTCTTTCCTTCTTACAATACCAATAGATCTGAATTTTTGCTAAGAATATTTATGCAGAATCATGAAGCTGTGTTATATCTGCAACAAAAAACTGAAAACTAAAACTATACATAGTTGTTTTAAAATATAATTATGTTAATTTATGTGATATTTGCAATAAATATGTTGAGCAGCAGATAAAATCTGACACACAAAGAACAAATTTTTTAAAAAATTCCTCTACATTATCTTCACATGCATGTTTTTTTTTTTTATGCTTCAAGATTATCAACAAACCCAATTTTAATATTCAATAGAATCGCTGTGCTTATGATGTACTTTCAAATATACATGCAATAACAGCTAATCTTTGCATACATGTACCACACGCCTACTGGAATACAGGTGCACTTTATACTCTTCACATTAAATCTATTTCTCTGATAAGTTTGGCTGTACAAATTTTCTTTTCTAAAATTTTTTGGCCCTTTAGTATGTTAAAATTTTTTTTTTCTTTCTATAATTATTCACAAACAGATCATTACCTATAAATTGTAAAGATAGCTAAAAAATTTTCCCCCCCCCCCTTGTCTATTCACAAACTTACCAATGAGTTGCTGACTTAACCTACAGATGCAAATCATTAGAAAATAGCTTTTTTTTTTGGGGGGGGGTAATAAATATAAACATTCTAAATGTGCATGTACGTTATGAAATAAATTTTCAAAGAAACATTTTTTGTTACACCATCTACTATAGAAAATCTGTTATATTTATAATAATGATACAATAATATTTACCCCTGCAGTATAACTTTTTAATTACTTGAAATGCCAAGACAATTAACGTGATATCTGAAGGAAATTAAATAATAAAAATGACATGATTAATCAGATTTTTGTCTTATGATTACAGCAAGATTCAAAACATAACACAATGGGAAAAGCATATAATATAAATTTTCAATGACAGTTACAAGGATAAATGGCAAAGACTATGGCAATAAGAACAATAACATGAAACGACAATTAATTGTGAATAAAGTTCACATGAAATTTACTTTGAATTCAATAATTATTTTGAATAGGTAATTTTAACTTTGAATTTGCGTGATGACAAAATGACTTTATCTTATCTGAATTAACAACTTACTTTGTTTAAAATTCCACAGTTTTGAAGAATGTAGGATGGAATTTCATTATGACGACAAGGATCAATGGTAAAGATAAAGAAACAATGACAGATAAATCGCACAGATAGCATTAATTTGATTTTGACAAAAAAAAAACGAGAGTTGCCAACACACAACTCCCATATGCTCTTGATAATTTTGGATGCAGTCAATCTACTATGAATAGGTCCTGGATGTTTTTAAAAACTTCTGGCTTAGGATAGCAAATGCTTCAACATGGATCTGACTCCTGTCGTCTACCTATTGAACTTTGGTTGCCGAATTTTGAAATGTTAAATGAAATCTGAGCTGCTACATAAGCACATTTATCAAATTATACTGAGAAAATAAACTATGAAATACAAGAGTATAAACACGTCTCATTTATTAAATTTTACTCACATCTTTTTAATACACATAACTGCATTTTTTAATGCATATTTCAAACTCTATGTTACTTAAAAACTTTTTATATCAAGTTTTTTTTTTTCCCCTTCTTACTCTTTAGAAATCTTTCAGGATTCGGATTTTAAATTTGAAGAAATTCAAAATTCAATTTACATTTAGATTTTCCAATGCAAATTAAGAATTATACGTTATTGTAATATTTCTTGGCAAAATAATAATGCCAATGAATGTACGTTGATAAAAAATATTGCACAAAGCAGTAATACTGAAACCCAAGGGATGCAATTAGAATGATATCTGTCTCCTCCCAATATCTGCTGGATCACGAAAACTATAATTATAAAAACGAGGTTTTGAGCTAGGTGTAACTGAGCAGTAGAATAGATACGATAATCAGCTATGCAAAGGCAGATTCATACAAATATTCCTGATAAAATTTCTTACACAAGGTGTATTTAAGCTAGATATCTTAATAGAACTTCTACTAATGAAGGCTATTTTCTGATGTATTATGAGAGATTTAACATACAATATTGTAGGTGCCCTTGTTGTAGATCAGATGCCTATGCAACTAATATAATTCTTAAATCTACTCAACTTCAAAGCACATCAAAGAATTAAGTTTCCAGTGTGGACTAAACAGGAAAACGATTGCCAAATATAATTAAATATCATTAATG
>KK120714.1:51644-63494 GCA_000611955.2 Stegodyphus mimosarum | reverse complement strand
TTCAAATATACATTTTTACACATTATGTCATACCTTTCTGTATTCTGTTTTACTATAGACCAACTAGATTTTAGAATTGAAGGCACCACCAAAAAATGATACTTGATTCAAGATCTACTTAAACTTACTATATAAAAAAATCTTACATTAATTCCTGATAACCACTAATGGCAGGACAGTTATATATATTTGCAAATTACAGCTGAATTTTTGAAACAAAAAGAAGTATCCAGCTGAGTACAGCAAGTTCAATAGTTCAGTATTTTGAAGTAATAAAGGTTTGAATTTTTTTCTGCAGGTATCCAGGGTTCTATGATTATAGAAAATCAAACATTGTATTTCAAAACTGAAAATGTACACAGCAAAACAGGAGAATCTTACAGTGTAACATGTGAAGTTTATTGTATTTAGGCAATAAATCGTAATAAAGTCTTCTGTTGAAATATCTGTTTTGAGAAGAAAGTGTCAGGAAGTACAAGGTGATCGAAGGCCAGAAAGACCCAAAATAGATAGAAGAAGGATATGTAATACTTGTAACATGGTAGAAAGGAAGAAGATTGTTTAATAACCTGAGGGTGAGGGATATCTAAGCTACAACGATGTCACAAGCATCAGTATATCATATTTTAAGAAAAGCTTGTGCTCTAAAGGTTTCTTACTGCTTGATGTGACTTCATTAAAATGAAGATTTGATAATTAAGATGAATAACTTCTCTCTCAAATAACTTGTTGAAACAAGATTTAATGACTTTTGACAAGGATTAAGTTGTAGTAAATCTAATTAAGAAGTCCAACTCTCCATGACTAAAACATTAGATATGCACAATTATAGATTAAATATATGATCATCTCTTCCTAAGATTGCGAAGCCATTATGCAAGGTAAGATTTTCTAGTGATAAAACTGTGACTACACCATACTGTTGAGAATGGATGCAAACATTTTTCAGAAAAAGAGACAATCACCTCCTGACTTGCTTGCAAATGGGCATGAGAAAGTTGTAGCCAAATGCATTATTTTCTAAATAACCTTTGCATTTGTCTTTTGTCCTGTCCCAATGGCCATTATGTAGTCTAAAATAATATGGTCATTATAATTTACACAAATCGAATTACCATTTTATTTGCTACTTTGCTGATTTAATAATGCACGATGGACACTTTGAAATACATTTAATTATTACACACTAATTTTAAAAAAGTAAATCACTAATTGATAAAGATGTGTGTCATTGCACAACTTCTGTTTTGAACTGCAAAGGTATTTAAAAACTGCAAAGGTATTTAAAAAAGTCTGTTTGTTGCATATGAATCCAACTTATGGGGCCAAGCAGCCTCAAGTGACTTGCAAGCTGCAGTTTGGTCACGCCTGCTATATATCTAGGGACTATATATTCTAAGATTAATTATGGTTAATATATTATTAAAGACCAATTTACAAATTATGCCAAGTGTTTGAAGATTCAATGTAAAATCAAAGCCTGGGTGAGAAAATAAAATATAAATTACGTAAGTGCCAAAATTAATTAGATTTTTATTATAAATATTCCTTTTCAGTTTTTATGACAGTGATACAAGAGAAGACAAAGTATTTTGACAGTTAATAAAAAAAAAAAAAAAAAAAGACTGAAATTCTGCAGCACTAGAAATATTTTCAAACATATACATGCCTGATATTTGCATCACAGGAGATGAGACATCTTTCCTTTTCTTATGACAAATTTTTAAAAGTGTTGCCTCTATGCAAACTGTGTCACCAGAACCTAAGTAAATAAAAAATAAGAAAAGTAATTTAATACAAACACACACTGCAATTTACATTCTGCTATATTCACAGTGCACACCTCTGACAATTCAACATTTGCTTTCTTGGACATCCACTGATTTTTCATGACTACACATAATGAACTTAGCAAATTAAGTATGAGTAGTGGGATAATTTCATTCAGTTACTAACCTTGAAATTTCCAAACTGTTAATATTATAAGTCTGATGTAAAATATATTAATTACAAAATTCGAAATTTTATATTCCTTGGATAACTTTATTTTGTAATTCTTGCACACTTTTATAAAAGTACATTTAAATATAATGAAAATAAAATTAATAATTAATGGGCACATTTATTATGGAGATTAATTCAGCAATGTACCATATATTATTGATACAAAACAAAATTAAATACAAATATTAACTGATTAAAACTCCAAATGAAGTTCTACAACAGTCTATAATAAAATTAATAAAGAATAATTATTAATAATTAATGAGAAAAATTATGCTGAAAATCACTGTGGGAGGCAATGGAATTTGCACAATTTAATTTTCATTAAGAGAAGATAAATGTTGTTGGCAGAGTGATTTTTAAAAAATACATCAACATAATTTAATTTTTCTTTGACACTTGGTAGATCAACACTTTTCTAGAACTCCATTTGTTATCTAAATAAGGGTTTCCCAACAGGGTTATTGTTCACAACCAGGGGTCAATAAAATTTTAAATGCAATCAAGGGTCCATTCAGGGTCTACAGTCGAATATGCTCTAGCAACAACATAATCAGAATCCCATTGGTTATATGAAAACGATTAATAAAATTGGTAATTGTTTAGTTATTTAAGCTACATCATAAAAAGTCTTGCTCAACACACATAGTTAAGCTAAATTTTGGAATTGAAAAGTAATTAGAGAGATATTGCCTTTTCCCTCTTCTTCCCCAGTGGAAGTAAGAGAGATATTGCCTTTTCCCTCTTCTTCCCCAGTGGAAGATAGCTCTAGTTAAGTCAGTATTTTACTATAGAAAACAAAAATATTTTTAAGTGAGGTGACTAAGAATATAGTTAAGCAATTTCATAGCAAAAGTTAAAAGAACTGCATCAATACGCATCCATCAGATTGATTAAAATCAAATTTGCGTGCCATTAGAACCTATGATATTGTTCCTGAAAACTTATTTATAGTTGTAATATTAAAAATAATAATAATACATAAATCTAACCCATTTTTCTAAAACATTTGCTCATATTGCTAGTTTAAATGTTATTTTGTGCTAGTTATATCCAATTATTTGTATTATGATTTTGTTCCTGAAAACTTATTTATAGTTGTAATATTAAAAATAATAATACATAAATCTAAACCATTTGCTCATATTGCTAGTTTGTTATTTTGTGTTAGTTATATTCAATTATTTGTATTATGATTACTGTACAATATAGAGAAAAATGTAAGGGTGTCAATGAAGAAAACCCTTCTTTTAAAAGAGGTCAATGCATGAAAAGGGTTGGGAATCCCTGATCTAAACCATTCAAAATAGGTTAACAAGGTCACACTCTAATTACACTTAACTTAAACATTACATAGCCATACTAGATTACCTGACAAGCTTCTATGCCTTTTAAACTTAATTCTTAAACATAAAATGGTTTTAGAAACTTTAAAAGCCTATAAAATTTTATTTATCATTCAACTAAAAGCTGCAACTAAGGAAATTAACAAACATTCATTTCCACTGCTTGCAGTCCCAAACTGTTAACACACTTTACCACCTTAAGTTGAAAACTACCTTGGTAATAATATGCGTAAAACTCTAGCAGAATACAGAATCACTGGGCCTAAACTGCCAAAGCTCCCTAACTAAATTTAGATATTTGCATATTATTGAAACTCACTTAATTTGCCCTTTCTGGTGAAGTACGTGAAACACCAGAAATGCAGGAAGTATTAAATATAATGTGTTAATTAAAAGCAACTTTTTTTAAAGAAGGGGAGAACTTAATTTCACAAGAGATATTAACAATAAATATTTCTATGTTGATGCCTTAAAACTGAATGACTAAGAATTATACTAGACGGTAAAATATATATATAGTTGTTTATTACAATGTACAACTGCACCATGTGCTGATTCAAAGTTACACTACTTACCTTTGAAAGGCACTGCACATTTAAAGAAAGGGATGCAAGAACAGTTACATTTTTAAGCAGAAAGGTGAACACCTGACTAACAAGAGGGAGGAAAAACTATGGGTTGATATAATTCTATCACATATGAGATGGGTAAAGTACAAGAGTGGTAATTTTTACCTATTGGTAACTCTTCAAGACATGAACTTTTCATTCTATAAGAATTTTTATGAGAACTGATTTTTTTTTCTTCCTTGTTTTTTGGGAAAATATTTTCATTTCCTTGATTTTTTTCAGGTGAATGATGAAATTCTAATGCTAAGCTAATATGTGGCAACATTAGCATTTAGCAGCCTTTTTTTTTTCTTCACTACTTCTGACCATCACAGACGATAAATCAGTGGCCGGGAGAGAAGAAATTAGAAAAGGACATTACAGGGTATGATACATAACTGTGAAATAACTCCAGATGAAAGTGATTTTTAACTCAGCTCTTTCATGCAACTTGTTCTGTTTTTAGTAAAAATTACAATTCTTTTGTAAAATTCTCATCACATGCAACCTAAAATCTTCGGAGAAGCTGGACATCTTAAAAATTAAGCATAAAAATACACACTAAACTTTACTACAGGCTGTAGTTTGTTTTGTGCTGGTATGACACTTCAATAGAAAGGTTAATAACAGGATTTTTAATCTCAGTTACTAAATAATTATATACTAGTCTCCGTTTATATATAACAGGGGTAGCCATAGTATGGCTTGAGAACCGCATGTGGCTTTCACAGGGCTGTGGTGCAGCTCTTAGACAAATAAAATACACGTATGAAATACAGTGTAAACTAAAAATACTCAGAGTTTGAATAAAATAATTATTTTATTTCATTTCTTCTTTTAATTTAATAGTATACTGATCAATGCTCAAACATAATTATTTTATTTTTTGTTAGTTAAAAAACTTAATAATGTTATTCAAATACATTAAAAAAATTACACTGATTCTATCAAACAATTCTATAGGGAAATTTTTTTAACAGATTAGCTTGCGGATGCTTAATGAATGAATAGATGAATGCTTTACAGGAAGGGTGGACTGAATTTCTGATGCATTAGTTACGGTACACAATAAATCCAGGCAGTCTGTGAAGCAGAAAACTCTCATAATGAAAGGTACATTTATTATCACACAGAATTTGATACAAGTTAAAAATAATTTAGAAGTTGATTCGACGTTCGCATTGAAGAGAAATTTATGACAATTGGAAATTTTGGGAATTTTTAATATATATGATGACAGCCACATCTTAAAGGAGGATGCTATCTTTAGAAAATTTTGAGAATCTGTGAAGTTTGAGGACAACAGATATATGCCTTGTTTGTTGTGGAACGAGCATGCAGAGGAATTGTGAAATAATTTTGAAAAAACCTAAAAACCCACCTCTAAAAAAAGACGATCTGAGCCGTTATGACACAGATTTAGGAAGTATCTGACGTTTTACAAGCATTACGAAGCTGTGATAGATCCAACATTTACAAGAAGATATCACAGAAGAATCACGACATTTAAAAAATGAAAGGCAGCACTTTTTACCGCGTCAAATTGTAGTTAGAGAAAACAAAGACACCACAAAATTTCCCGCTGTCTTCAACGCATACTCGCATGCTGAATTCAAACTCTCATTGAATGGAAGTTTAGAATCTGACGTTTCTTTC
Source organism: Stegodyphus mimosarum (assembly GCA_000611955.2). Lineage (NCBI taxonomy): Eukaryota > Metazoa > Arthropoda > Arachnida > Araneae > Eresidae > Stegodyphus > Stegodyphus mimosarum. The sequence goes on along the minus strand of KK120714.1, from coordinate 57,880 downwards.
CAATTGAAACCTAGTTTACTACCTTTAAAATGATGTAAATATGGGCTAAATATGGCTAATCTAGTTGGGATTCTTGAGCTTTCCTGAATTGTAATATGCGGCTCTTATCGACATGAAATTTGGCCACTCCCATATGATATACACCCTATTATATACATATAAAGAAAAACCTGTATGTGTGTATGTATGCTACACGCGTGTGGAAAAATGGCAACATCTAAAGCCACGAAAATTTGAACATATGTGGTCCTGTTCCTGAACATGTGAAAGCCCAGATTTTGAATCTGTTTTTTTATACATTTCCTATTTTCTAGGAATTTAATGAATTTTTGTTTAAAACTTAACAGCTTAAAATAATGTATCACCACTAGTTTAAGATATTTATGTTTCAAATTTAATCAGAAAACTTAATAATTTAACATAAATTTATTGCCACTCGGCAGAGAGTAAGCAATTGTCTTTCTTATCTTATCAACAAAACTAGACAGTTTTAAAAAAATATATTGCCACTCCCCAAATTAATATATTTTTATCTTCCATGTACCAGTGCCCTACTACTCAGAAAAGTGTAAGTTACAGGAGTGATTATGACTCAATTTAAAAAATACTGAAAAATATCATGTAGTAAAAATCCAACACAATTTTAAATAATTCAAACTTTGATGTGAATACACATATATTTTCAAACCCTTTCACTCACGAAACAAAAAGCATAAATGTTCACTACATCTAGTTACATAGTTGCTACCTTGTTTCTAAGCATTCTTTTAAAATAATTATTAAGCTTGTGTTTTCTTTTTTTTGGGGAGGGGGGAGGTAACTTTCTGGAAATTACTGCATTTATATTTTTCTTTACTAACAATTGAAAACTGAATATGAGATAAGAAAGACATTTCGAACAATGGCTTTTCACTTAACCTTTAAGTACTACATTAGAACTTGCAGTGTACATATTATAACAGGTACTTGGATACGATGAACTGCTAATGGTTTCATAGAATGCAAAGAATTTCGATAAGCTTTCCAGTTATGCAATAAATTACCGCTAAAGCATATACCAATAGTCATCAAACGGATTATCTGACCAAAAACTCCATATACAATTTTGCATCTTTAAACAATAATTCATTCTGTGCATCATCTATTACTTTTAAAAGATGCTTTTCATTCTGGCATAGTATCACCCATATAATTAAATGAACTTTCAATAACCAGTCCAAGAAGGCAGGTTGAAACAGATTATTCAGTTTTGTTTTCCCATCTTCTTTCTGTCAGAGTACTCCTGTCCCAAATTTCACACTCTTTTTTCTCTATAAGACACCAAAAATAACTTCTTAACTAAGAAATTCAGACAAGAAGTTTGACCTCTTGATGAATTTTATATAGCGTAAAATTAAAAGTTTATATTTATGTAGTGTTTGAAAAATATATTTGTTCTAAAACAAAAAGTGAAAAATATTTTTATTTTAGATTGATTGATTATAGAGTTTACATTTCCCAAACATTGAAATTCTGGATTTGAGAAGTAAAATACTCCAGAATTCTGTCTTTATCCAGATCACAATCACTCCTGAAGTTATTTAACTTTTCTTTCACATATAATCTGCCTTTTACTGATGAACAAACTATATGAATTAAAAGCAATAAATTCAGTTCTTCAGCTCAATTGTTATTAATTATTAGCTGGATCCATGAAATGACATTAGCTGGATTCATTAAAATCATCACATATTTTTTCTCTTTATAAAAGGTTTTTTTGAGTGAATGGCCACACGAGGGAATAGAACCTTATTAGAAATAATTAGGCACAACTGAAATTTACCATTAACTGACAGAAAATTAGAACGAGCCAATGAGAATTCCAATGATCAGAAGTTTGCAGATACATTTATCTGAAGTTTACTTTTAACAAGCTAATCTTTATATCTCCATATGATCAAGACTCAATTCATTTTTTCCTGATAACTAAATTAGTGTGTCGTTTACTAGTGAAAACTTCCTTTAATGTTTTTTTTTTAATTCACTCAAATTTTTTTATACAGTTTTTGCACAAATTCTGTTTTCTATATTCAATGCCTTTTTTTTTTAATAATGCAAATGTAAATGTCTTTTTTATAATGTAAATGCTCTCGCCATAACTCACTAGTGTCACTCTTTTTTAAAATTGTACTTTGAACTATTTTAGTAAATATGTTACTATATCTCCCTATATAAAGTCAAGTAATTTTTTACCAAAACAGATTAATTTTGTATCTCACAGATTTATTTTTTATACTGCCTTTCTTACCTTCTCTTCTGTAAATTCACACAACAGAGAGCGGCATACATAAATAATGCTACACATAGGTTCATATAAGTCACATTAAATAATCGATACCACATTTCCTCACATGTCGCCTCTTTTTTTTTATTAATTTTATCATTTGAAAATTGTGAGAGAAAAATTATACAAATAATTTCAAAAGGCAGGGGAAACATAGCAAATGAAAAATAGTCGTGAATAAACTACAGGTAACCAGCCTAATATTATGTGTTCAAAGAAATCTACACTCCAATAAGAAAACATTGTAATATTAACACTACAATATCTAAAAAGATAACTTCAATTTTACTCCACTGTAACTTGAATGTCTCTTGCCTGTTCTTATACCTGCTTAGGCCTCAATAATCCAAAAATAATGAGAGAAGATGAATGTGCAGATGATTTGATAAAACTGCAGACTTATAAGTTATTTCTCCTGCCTTCTTAGCATGCCTTCATGGTGTAGTGGTCAGCACGCTCAGCGCATATTTGAGAGGTCTGTGGTTTGAGTCCAGGTGAGGGCAATGCTCATGTTTCATATCTCCTGCTTCTAAATAACCTAAGGTCTCTCTAGCAGTGCCTGAACTAAAAATGGTGGTGGATGATGATTCTCCACCACAAGGATTTGGCAAATGGGTCCCCTTATCCCCGGTCGCTCTTTAAAAGAGGTAGTACATAAGGTATTTCTCCCGCCTTCTTAGCATGCCTTCATGGTGTAGTGGTCAGAACACATATTTGAGAGGTCCTTGGTTCGAATCCTGGCCAGGGCATTGCTCATTTTTCACATCGCCTGCTTCAAAACAACCTCTGCAGTCTCTGCAGACTGAATGTTGATTCATGTTTGCTTTACCATGACATGTCGGCTGTTGCATTAGGCTGTCATCAAGTTTAATAGTTATAAGGGAAGTTAATAGTTAGAAGGGAAAGGCTCGGTGTGACAGGTACTTTGTGAAGATTTGTCTTTATTAGTAAGATGAAAATAATCTATGACGATGAACCCATTTTAAATTTTAAGGGAGCTCATTCTTTGAATACACTTAGGAAGGGAAAAATTACACGAATATTTTTAAAAGTTTAAGAACCTCGTTAGGGTGAAAATCTGGGGGAAGGGATAAATGCGCAAGGAAATATGGTATGTAAAAATAAAATATCATATTAAGTCACATGCAAATACTCATACAAGTCATATACAATAGACAGTTGTGAAGCTTTTGCATATATGTTAATAGGAGTAAAATTTGTAATTACATTGACTACGATGATTATTACTAAAATTCTTTTAAATGTATGTTGCAAGAAAAATGAACAGCTTGTAAAAAATATAATTATACAGTCCAAGAATAATACTAGGATATAGCTTACCTTTTAGCCTGTCGTAATACCCCGTAAAAGTGATTATTAAATGACCAGAAGGCCTGCAAAAAGTTATTGCCAAATTTAATATACATAAAAATAAGCATAAGAATAAAATAAATATGAAGCTGTCGCAAAAGTAAATATTTGTATCCTATTAAATTATACACATTTTTTGCTGCACTTTATTTAAATTTATTTCCTTGACTTATTCTAACTTAATTAAACAATTCCTCAAGGCAAGTTGAAAATGACATAAAAAATTGCAAATTTTGGAATTAAATATCCAGGCCAATTTTTGTCATATTGGATATCATTTGAAATTAAAAAAAAAAAAAAAACTTCTATTTTCATCATTTAAAACTCTTCTGTAATTGGAAGTATGCAACTACAACCTATGATTATGAAAAAGGTATGTGTATGTATATATATATATATATTACTTTTGGTATTGCTAATTGCAATAAAAAAGGGAGGTGCCCAGCTAGATGTTATAGCAGTCCCATATATACAAAGCTGTATAGCTAACTGCCTTATGAGTTATGAGAGATACATATGCACATAGGATGCCATGGAAAAGAAAATTTTATGATCTATGCTGTAACGGTGTCCTTTATTCTATCCATATATACAAATGTTATGCAACAAAATAGTCAAAATTGATATTAAACTTCAACTGTTCAAACAGTATATAATACTCAAAAAAATTCCTCTTACAAAATATTTTATAATTTGTTTATCCAGTGGTCTTTAAATTGTGTTTAGTCGAACCTTAGGATTCCATGCAACTCGCACAAGTCAAAATCAGAATACGATAAAAAAATTTGGACTACGAAATTAAAATCTAAAATTAATCAAATAGCATTTCTTTTTATTTTCCCTGTCAACATTAGAACAAAATAGTAGTAAGTAAATATGTTTTTATAAGCAAAATTATACTGAAATAAGTATTTCACACATGAAATGCAAGCAGCAATGATAAGTTTTCAACACGCTTATGACATTTAGTTGTCTAGAAATAATAAAAGTTCTAGAAAAAATGTTAGATTTCCCTGAGTTAAGATTTGAAGACTGTGCTTTAATATAACCTTCAATAATTATAAATTCATATTTTATTTAAAGTCTGAGGAAATATTTCTGTACTTCAGAATGAAAAAGGTCACGCCAGTCAATCGGAAGACTCATTGCAAAACCTGGTAAATATAATCCCCAAACTTTCAACCTGCAATGGAACTGAATTTTCAGACTGTTTCATTTGCAATGTTGCCTATGTGATATCATCGATTTAGTACTTCTTCCTTTAAAATGTTAAACATTTTAACTTAAAATCAATTAGAAAAGAAGCAGCAATGCTTTGTGATATTTATAAGGTGCACATTTCGTATTTTCATGCTCACTTTTCACTACATGATACTGTTCCATCATTAAATATTTTCTTTTTAAATGGCAGCAATTTTTTACTTCCTATCAATTTGAAATTGTCCTTTCTTTTGTATTCTTCAATATTAATTTTTCCTCTAAAATGTTGTCCATATTTTACTTTTTATCACTGAGAAAGAACCAATGGTTTTCTTAACAAGAACAAAGAATTTTGTATACTGAGCAAAAGTGTAAAAATGGACAAAACACAAAATTATTTAAAGGGAAGGAAACCTAATGGTGAAACAAAAGACAAAGATCAATGGCTTGCCATCACTTGGTTTCATATTTAGCACAATGTATAATGTGGAAGATACAGTTATGTGGCAGCAGTATTCAAGATGACACAATACACTTGATCTTTCATGGCAGCAACTGTCGATTATGGGTTCCACAAATGTAAACAAATGTTATTTCTCCAAAAATGAACAAAACTTTATTAGGAGAAAAAATTATTTTGTTGATTTAATGTAAAAATTCTCCTGGTATTTTATACTTGGATTTGTTTACGTTTAATATATTGCTTAATTTCTTTGACATATTTTAATATGCACGTATATAAACGTTCTTACACATATAAAAAAAAATATATTCTAGGCTGTATATATACAGCCTTGACGGTTAGAGGGTTAATACTGAAGTACCAGTAATTTCTTTCTAACACCTAGAAAAGTATAAAATATAATACCATGCAGTATCAGCTATCATTCATTACATGGTTTCATTAATTCTCTTATCACTACTATAGTATAACTATCAAATTTTAAAAAAGGAAAAAAAGAAAAAGAAGGGAAAAGGAAAAAATTAAAGTACTTTTAGCAACAAATTATTTCTTTTTTACAGACACAGTATTAAATCAAACAGAAACAACAAAATATCCAAAAAAAAATCATTCTTCTTTTATGCTACCTCATTTAATGAATTAAGTAGAATTATTTAACTAAAATACAAACCTTTCAGATGCTATAGCCCGCTGATGAGCTGTAACTTTCTCTAATATACTCTCTACTTTAAAATTTTTTCTGCAATAAAATAAAAATTGCCATTTTTAGATTTCTATTCTAATCTATGGACATACTAAAACTGCATAATTGTGAAGAAATTCCATGCCAATTAAAACTAAACAATTAATACCTTTTAGAATGTGTTCTTGACATACGAC
>KK120714.1:19384-51583 GCA_000611955.2 Stegodyphus mimosarum | reverse complement strand
CGATAAAAAAAAAAAAAAAAAAAACCAGGCTATGTAATAAAAGTTTTTAAATTCTAAAAGAAGAAAATTTAGTATTACCAGACTGACAATTTTTCAAATACATTCCACAAAAAAAGTTACTACTTACTGAATTTATTTGCCTTGTGCCTAGGAATCTATATATTTGAGTAGGTTCTAAAAAAAATAGAAAATTATAATTAATTTCTATATTAAATATTTTGGAAACATTTGATATCTTCCCCCAATGTTATGTTTTCTAAAATGTAATAAAATATTTCATTTGTGATTTTAACCAAATAATATAATAAACCTATATGTAAAACTCATGAATTTTACCTTCAAATGAAACATCAAAATGCAAACTTGCATGCCTAGAAAGATCTAATTTAGAGTTAACACATGTAATCGAAACTCTGACATTTTCACATTTTAATGCAGCAAGGATGTCCCATATTTTGGATGTCCCCATGAATATTTACAAAATGCTTCATGCATTCATTAGACGGATAAGAACTAATACTCAATATTCAAATAATTATGCTAGATTATATATATTCTAAAGAAATTGAGAAGTTGGAGATTGTTTTGTGAAAGAATTTCTGTATTTCATACACGGAAAATAAATAGTAAAATCAAATCGTTTGAAGTAAAAAAACTTTAAAAAATACTGCAGAATGCAAACTTAGGAGAGAGGGGGGAAAAATTTTTCTGATAGAAAATATTTTCATGAATGATGAACTACATAATAAGAAATTATTTAAAGAAATGTTGTATGCAGAAAAATATGAAATACCCAAAAAATTAAGTAACCACCAAAGTATAAAAATAAAATTAAGTCAAATGCAGTGAGATTTTCCTCATAAGCAGAACAATCATGATTGTTTCCAATCTGTAATATTAATAATTTAACAGTGGTTAACTCAGAACAACCACAGCAACAAAAATAGATAGATAATAAATTAAAATAAAATTTAGATAATTCGCAACAGCTCCTTTTATTTTTTATTTTAATTTGAGTATTTCCCCTTTCTAACCTAGAAACTAATTATTTTATCTATCCACATTGCATCATTTCAAACTAATCCATATTATATAAACTTACAAAATGCTGCAACACACGTGTCAATTAGCAAATAAGATTTCAATTAAATCGAAAAAGAATTTTTTTTTAGAAACCAAAACCTTTAAAAAACTTTAACAGGTTTCTTATGAATGCATCATGTCAAGTTGAACCTCTATATAATATTATCTTTGACTAATTTAGAAAATTACGTATGGCAACAGTGGAGGTTGTTTACATTTTTCGTTTTGAGCTTGTTCTTTTTATGAGAAAAGGAGAAAAATGGCTTGAGTTGCATTTCATGTGTATTTGATAATTAATGAGTATTATCTTACGCCATTTATATTTTTGAGTGTTGTTTTGAGATGAAACTACAGCTGTTACTTATTAGATTTGTAAATAAACTGTTTGTGTTGTAACCAGATGTTTCATTGAATAACTGATTACACTCATTTCCATTACTAATTATTCTGAAGTTCGAAGGCAAAACGAGACACATCGCATTTGCCCACTAGCTTGGCATAAAGGCTAACTTTCCTGTATCATTCATTGTATGTTTTAAAATGTAAACTTCCAAAAGAAAGGGTGCAGATTACACTCATGATATGCGCGAATCAAAATATACATCTAAAAAATTATCTTATCCTGATATGAAATGTGTTGAATCTACAGTCTATGCAGATTCTACACTTATCTGCAAATTCAATCTTTCTACTGCACAATTATGCATTCCATAAGGAACACAATCTATAATTATCAGCCATGATTCAAAGCCGTTTATGTCCTTTCTCACCGCATCCTAAATTATTACAGACATTTATACATTTATTTAGATTTAGATTATTTTCTAATGCATGTTACAAATTAAACAACAAAACGAGCAGAAAACGTTGGTAAATACCAACACTTGAATAAAAGCATTTTTTTTTTATATTCGTATACTAAAACTAAATACTAACAGCTAAATAAAAGCTGGACTAATCAACAAGGGGGGGAGGGGGAATCTCAGCATTCTTCTTCAGTTGAGAGTCCTTGCATTAAAACTTCCAAGCCTCGGAAGGAAAGAGTACTTACAGAGACCCCTTTTGTATCAGTCATGACGGCTTCTGCAGCTTCATGCAAATTAGCCACTAATAACCAAACAGAAATTTTTACAGAAGTGCCCCCGTACAAATGTTTCTACCTTTAACAAAATCAGATTTAAAATTACAAGAGCAACCTTAACCGCAGTGTCTGCACGTTATGTCAGGTATGTTCCCACAGCTTGGGTTAACTGCTGCATAAAAAGTTGAAGCAGTAGTTACAGTGAAAGCAGCAGTTTTCAGAATATTTTAATAGATTAATGGGGGGGGGAGAAGCTGAGAGAAAGAACCCCACAACTTCTGCTGTTTTAGAAATTTTTCACTCATTTTATGCGTGCAGAGTTTAGTTTTCTCTCTTCGAAAACATCAGTAAAAATAAACACGATGAAATATTTTAACTATTATTCATTTAACGACCATTTATTGCGACATCTCATGCAAGCGGATTAAATTTACCATATAACGCGAATATTCTTTTGGTCCGTAATATTCGGGGAGAGGGGCAGAACTGCGCTAAATCAAATGGTACTGCTAGTCAACAATACTGCCTTCATTAAAGGACAAGTTAGCAGAAATGGCAAAATATTTCGAAATGTACTGTACAGATGTCATCAGCCGCAATCATCTGGAAACCCCTCAGCAGGCTTTCAGAAGTTTTGCTGTAAACATCTAATTCCACTAATTATTTCCTTCAGCATACCAATTTGCACCAAAGGGGGGGATAAATAAAACTATTGGGGGGAGGAGATTTATTAACTCCAGTCCTCTATATTTGTGACCTTTAGAGAATTACGTGAAATAACTCTAAACACTTAATTAAAAAAATGGGGGGAATATTAATTTGACAGAATCACTTAAGTAAATGCAACGCATTCTCCATTGAAAAGACTTTCAGTCGCTCTACATCAAATCGCGTAATGCATTTCTTCAACATCTGCCATAATATATATTAAGAGCTCTCCAGCTATTCTTCATTCGAGAGGCGACATCAGGGATCGATCCTCAGCTCAAAAGAAATATTGAAACGTGTATCCGTGGGGCTCAAAAAAGGATGCTTATTTTCTAAAATCGTTTCTCTTGCCTTTACATTTTGAAGCACAGCAACTAAAACATCTCAACGCTGAAAAGAACTGGTTAACAACAGAAAATACAGCATTTATCCATTTTTAACCATATTTTACTACTTCATGATTTAAAAGATAAAAACAGTTATGAAGCTATATAATTTTGTATACTTAATATTATTATTATTCATTTATGAGAATCGCAAATTAAGGGCCTCCGAAGAAACTTCAATTTCCATTAAAAACGAACATAAATAATGCGTCAGAAAATCTATAAATGGAGCTAGTCCCGCAGTCTAACAAATTCTCAGCGATAATTCGCCGAGTCAAATCAGAAATACGGAAGAAAGTTGAAATAACTCTAATTTAAGAATTGGATACACAGGTTCAGCTTGTGCTACAATGAATTTCTGTTACCTTGCGGGTATTTAAATTAACAGAAAGTTAAATTTCAAATGTAGATCATGTAGTTGGAGACTACAACACAAAATAGATTACTTAAGCTGTCTCAGATATTTACCGATATATATTATCTCAGATATATTATTATATATTTATAAGTATATTTTAAAATGACGGCTAGCAAGACGCTAAAGCCGGAATGCAAATTTAAGCAAAACTAGCGAGAAAAAGTAAAAAGCAAGACTCAGCTACCAGATGCTATAATCTAAACAATTAAAACCCTCAGCTTAAATACGCACAACTAATTCGCATTCTGGTGAGGAATAAGGAAGAAGTTATAGTACAGGCTTAAATCATAATGCTTTGGTTGGTTAACATAAAATACCGTATAAAGTAATTTATAGGAAGATATAAATTTTATTCAAAGTTAGTGATTTTATTAAATTTTATCGCACTAATGAAAAAAAGCTGAGTTATGAAGTTTTAAGTTTTATGAGTTTTTGCACTAAGAATATCGCTTTGTTTGAGAATAAGTTTTTTCACAGCTGAAAATTAATATTAAAAAAAAATCCCCTCAATATATATTCCACAATAACCAAAAATCCGAGAGCGTTCTCAGATTTTATCTTACGCCCAAAGAGACTTTTTTAACGTTTTGTGTGCTACCTTTATTCATTAAATATCATGTTCTTCGCACTTATACCAAATAAAATTCAATTTAACAGCAATATCACAAAATATTTAAAAACTGCATATTTTTAGAATTCCTGATACACAGTCTCACGCGCTGAAGATCTCGCCCCCCCCCTTACCGTACAGTGTTGCCAATGCTCGCTTTGAAATCGTTGAGTTTGTTAATCAAAAATTCGTTAAAGTTTTACAAAATACGAAGATAATAAAACAAATTCGAAATTCAAAATTCGGGTTTCTAGGTGGAGGATTTCTTTATTCCAAATTTGATGGCTCTACGAACCGTCGTTTTATCATAATGTGAAAAACATACATACATTCATGCAGATTCATTATTTAATTCCTTTAAATATAATACAGGGCGATAGTATTTGGTGGCAAAAAAAAAGTGAGTAGTAAAAGTGATTCGCCGTTTACAGTGAACCAACGCAAAATGCCGTTTTGAGACTAATATACCGCGTCTGGGCAAAACAACTGGCCGATAAGCATCTGCCATCCGTGATGAAGATAATTTCTAGTAAAGTAATTTCTCTTCAAAACTACACACTTTGTCACGCCATCAACTGTCAAGCTAGAGTAAGATTTAAAAGAAGGTTTTAATTATTTACCTATAATAATATGTATGCATATTTCTGCGTCAAAGAAAAAATTAATAAATAAGAGAGAGACTAGATTGTTATTATATATTATAAAATTCTGCCTCATTTGATAAATTAAATCTGAAAACTTATGAAGTTTTTCATTCACAAACTCCAAACTGTTGCCTTTGAGTTTCGCCAAATTTGGGTCGACGTTGCTCGGGCCTATTTTGCACTTAAGTTTGCAAGCAACATTTAAAATGTTGCGCACAAATAAGTCCCTGAAATTACATATCCACAGTATTTTTAAATTAATCATAAAAATTTATAACGAATATTACGAGGTACCTGATTATGCAAACAATTGTAGAGTTTTTTTTTTTTTTTTTTTAAATGCTCTAATGCGGGAAGCAGAAATTACAAAATAACTTCAGTAATGGAATAAAGTCACTTCTTAAGTCAAACAATGTTACATATATTGTGCATTTTCTTAAAAAAAAAAACTGCCCTTAAAATTAACCTGTTGAAATTTTCCAAAAATCGAATTTTCATTTGCTGGCCATTCAGAATTCAACGCGAATTACAGACATTTCGCGAACAATTAGAATTCTACCCAATTTTGAGCACAAGTAGTTCTGCATCCGAATATCGCTCAAAACACGATTTTTTTTTTTTGTAAATTTGCATTTTGCACGAATTTAGACACTGTTTCTACTTTTAATGACGGTATTTCCCACCTTTTTTTAAACTATTTTATCGTTCAAAAATTGATAGGTGAAAACTATGCGAGTAATTTAATTTTCGAAGCATGATGTTACAGTTAGAACAAAGCAAATGAAAAATAATCATGGGTTAAGGCTAACTATTACAATATTTTTCTTTAAAAGAAACCTATATTAAAATAAGAATATACAATAACATTAAAATTACTGTGCATGACAACAACTGAGCTGGATACGAGGCATGCGGCTCAATTACTTTGTAAAAAAAGCATCAGGGTCACTTCACATGAATATCTTGAACGTAGTTCCTTAGAGAGACATCAGAGGAAGGAAGAAGGGCGAACGAAAGACCGGATTTCGAAAGATCGGACACAGCAACAGTAAATTAAGCTACAAGGAGTTGGAATGTAAATAACAAAAGTACAGAGAAATCATATGTTTGTAAAATTTCTTAAGTGTGGGAACACCTGCTACGTCCTGGTAGATTAACGAAGAATCTACACAAAATATGTTTCAAATAACGAATGCAAGGGAAAATAAAATGAATGAAATGCTAATATAAATGCTAATAACATGCATAAATCGAATAAAAATAATCAAGAAAATTCAACTCATCAATAAACTAGTCATTAGAGGGGAAAACTGTGCGGTGAAGGAAGGAAAAGATTACGTGAATTATTTTAGAATTTTCAGAACCTAGCGTTAAAAAAACGGTATTGTCTATTTTTTGATAAAAAAGTTACTTACTACACACACACACAATATATATATATATATATGATGCCGTTAAAATTGGCATGTTGGAATTTTCCGAACATCGAATCTGTTTGCAATCAAAATTCAACACAAATCAGAGGCATTCGTAGATATCAAAATTCTACCAGATTCTAGATATAAGCAACTGTGCATCCAAACATGTGTACCTCGAAATTCGAATTTTTTAGATTTACTTCATGTTTTGGGAGAATTTAATGAAACTTTTGACATATTTCCACTCTCAGAGACGGTTATCATTAGACATCAATTAGACATTAGACATTTTCTTTCGAACGAGATGTGTTCCAACTTCCGATTTTGGAAAATAGGACTTTTTTTTACGATTAAAAAAAAAGGGAGGGAGATCACTAAACGAGAAAATTCTATTAAAATTGTTGATTACATATTTGGGGGGAAAATGGTTCACATAAATATACATTCTCTTTTAAAGCTAAGACATTTATTTCTATTTCTAATAAACTTTACTTCACCTCTATATTTAAAAAATTGAAATTTTCATGATTTTTTTTATCAAATGTCAGACCGAAAATGCTAAGAGGTCTCTATTGCAAAAAGAATGATTATGAAATATTCGAAAAATAACTCGAATTTTCGCTTGAAGAAAACAGATAAAATCCCACACCTTCCGGAATACTGCCTTTCCAAATGACCAATTAAATCGCCGTTTGGAAGAATCGTTCACATCAGGCCAATTAAGCTCGCAATCTGTACGTCACCGAGGTCAGATGACTTTCCTGCCTTGCATTTCGTTGCAAAATACTAACTCGCCTTCAAATTTACTTCACTTATTTCAAACTGTCGTGTTACGGACGCTGACTACGACATTATACAGTTACGCTATGAAAAGTCAATTTTAAGTTAACGAAGTTTAATGGTAAAACACTGTCGACCGACTTTTCACCCCACCCATCTTCTTAGATAAAATATCACAATAAAGTTATAGCTAATCATTTATGTACCTAAAGTATCACAATAAGGATAAAATAAAAAGATTTATTAACACGTCGACCTGAAAAACGAACTAATTTGCAAGTACAATAACAGCTTCTCAACAAGGCCGGATTAATCTATTTTGGAGACCAATTTTTTTTTTTTTTTTTTTCCCTTCCCCTCCCCGAGAAATAAATCACACACATAAAAATACTCTCCCAAAAATTATAAACTTAAAATAAATTTTGTTCCTGCGTTAATTAAAAAAAAATAATGCATATGTTAAATCTTTATTAAAAACAAGATTTTCAATACAAAAGAAAACAATAACTTTTTAGTTTTTAATCCAAAATAAATAAAAAGTACACAAAATGTATAATTCTATCTTATTCGAAATACTGCAAAATCTGATTACATAAACATGCATTTGTGTACCTATTAATACATCAATAGAATTAGAATTTTTTTATCTTATCTCATAAATTAAAAAATTTGATGTGTACACCACGACTTCCCTTGTACAAGATATTAAATTATACGCATTTTTTGCTGCATTTCATTTAAATTTATTTCCTCAAATTTCATTACAGGTATATTTCTCATTCAATTAATTCAGTTCTCGCTTCGCGGCAAGGCAAAATTACATCAAACTTCAAAATATCTTTTATTAAAAATTGAAAAATATAAAACACCAAATATAGTTAGATCAATTATTATTTTTTTCAATTAAAATTAAGAGTTTCTGCGCAAAAACAAGCAATTCGGAAAGGAGGGCAAGAAGGCAGATATTTCGGTGCACAAAACTGGAAGTTTACTTTTAGTCCCGCTCGACAAAGAGACACTAAACGTGCATAATTCACTATTCTGCTAAGTTTCAAATGTAAACAAATATGGCTGCTATAGTAAAAAATTAGGCTTAACCCCATTTAAACAACTTTTAAATTGCTGATAATTTTACAACTATTGCAGGCAGATTAACTAAAGGCATAACCTTAACTGGAAGATAAGAATAACATAATTCAATCATTTTTAAACCAAAAAATGCACAATTTACCAACATATAAGAATAAAAAACTGAGTTCATTGAGCCGAGTAACAGAGTGGGTATATTTATATACTTTTGGTGTGGCCGATTGGCAACCAAAATAGGAGGTGCACATCTACATGTTATAGCAGTCTTATATACAAAATTTCAACGTCCTGAGGTTACTCATTTTTGAGTTATGCGAGATACATACATACATACGTACAGACATCACGAAAAATCTCTTCTGAATCAATTTTAAATCCTTTTTGCTTCTGTCCTTACGTACAGATGTCACGCAAAAACATCGCTAAATTGCATTCGATAGCGGTCAAAATAGATATTTTCGTTCAAATACTATACCCGAAAATTTCCGCGATTACAATACTTCTTCACCTTGTATAAGGAAGTAAAAACGAAATTTATTTATTAAGTGGTTTTCAAAAAGTATCAAAAAAGATAATATTTCAAATAAAAAAATTTCTTCGAACTGAAAAAAAATATACGTAAAACAGATTTTCCATATATTATTTATGATGATTTGTAATCAAGTAAAGCAATTCGTCCGCACGTTCTTCAGACTCAAAAATATCCCAATAGATTTCTCGTGATCTACTGGCAATCAGAGGTTAACTGTTAATTCGACTGAGATTGGAAGATGGATGGATATTTCGATAAAAGTGTTCGCAGGCACTTACTTAATCTTACTCTCATAATTTAGAGAAGAGATATACAAGTAATTATAATAATCAAAACACAAGGTATAAATCTTTTCTTTTTTTATTCAGACTTTTAAACGAAAATATCAGCATGTAAATTTCTGATGAACTAACTGTTGAATTAATCGGCATGATTTTTAGCACTGGTTCGGTATGGGTATATAAATTTGACTTTTTTTAACTGTCTGGGTCAATGTCTGAGAAGATCGTTACAGTCTAGTGCACAGCCAAGTAAAAAAAAATGCAACAGGTTTTCACCCTTTCAACTACATAGCGAATGCCTTAAAAATGTAAATTGTACGCTTCCAAAACGTTTGAAAGTTACCACTGCAAATCCAGAATCTTTAGATCAGTTATTATGAGATAAAACAAAAAACGTTTATTTCCCTGATGTTCCTAAAAATAAAACTAATATGATAATACAGTGTATTAATGATTATCCGAGCTAATGGCGGGCAAGCAGATCACGAATAATAAAAAACACGGATAATCCAAACTATCAATTTCATGCACGTCGAATTTCACTGCGTATTTTTCAAATTATTTTTTCATCATTATATTCAAATTCCCTTCGGGAATTCTGACAGAAAGTCATTATTGTCTCGGTACTAATGTAATTGTCTGTATCTTGTTCGCTTGTATTTTCAGAGCACTGTATGGTTCTACTTACTGTCTTGTGACATTTGAAACGATATCCGCATCACTGGAGCAGTGAAAGCCCAACTCGAACAAATCGCCTGCAAAGAATTCCTCGATATTTTCCCGATGGACGTTTTCAAAGAATTTACATTTTCAGTTTTTTGCCATCAAACTTCAATTACTGCTTCAACTTCTTCACAATTTGATAAATTTACAATTTCTATATTGGGAAGAATCAAATCACTATGCTCGGACTTGCGCTCTATGGTTCTGACTTGTGCATGTTTGTTTTTTACACCCTCTCATCCATAACGTTGAGTGTGTATGCATAGGCACCGAAATTCAGGGATAATCAAGAATACAATGTACATTGGAAAAATATGATTAAGTTAAAAAAGTGAGATTTGAATTTCAACGATCAAATTGTTGATACTAAAAGACGCATACATTACATTACCAGGACTTCTGTAGACTCTAGTTGATTTCGCAAACATAACTATAGTCCTGTGTAGGAACAGGGAGCTTACGAAAAGCTATGTTCGTGCGTGTGTAGAAGATAAAACAAAGATAAGGAGGGTTCAAGTTACTCTTTATTTGCTTATCGATTTTACATACGTTCCCGAACTTCGCGATACAAAGACCAACCACTTGAACTTGTGGTCTGAACGTAAAATAATATAAGACTACTTAACTAACTAAAATTTAAATAAGAGCTTATTTTTAATATCTTACACAGATGACTAAGACTGGCCTTTTAAATTACTACGTCTGTAGTACGCAAACTGTTGAAAACTACAATACGTCTTTAACTTTCAAGAGAGTTAACATCTGGCCTTAAAGGCGGACAATAACTGATGGCAAGCTCGCGTGAAGACTCGTAGCAAGAGGGCTCTCTTTCCTTCCTTCTTTTTTCTCGGCAAAAAGCCACAACTTCAATACTTAAGAGTTAGCAAGTACAATTTGCATAAACATATTCACGCGTTAATTCTGGCCGGAAGTGGAAAATAAAGAGATGATAGTAAAGTTTTAAAATAAAATAAACGTTAGTTAAACTTAAGATCCTTACAACATTATTAAAAGACGCAATTCAGCGGATTTTAGAACATTCTCGGATTTGTTTTTTACACACACTCGCAAATATCGTTGAATGTGCACACAAAGGCGCCGCCTGGCACAGATAATCGACAATACGCTATATACAGTGTATATACACTTCCAGTTACAAAAATGTTTTAAATGCCGCAAAGATTCATACTTGGCATTTTTAAATAAAAATAATAGTGCCCACCAGCGGCCGAACGGTAAAGTCGCTGAAAACTGGTAGTTCGGTCCGAGGTTCGAATCCCGCGAACGGGCTGGCTACATGGGCGTTTTCGTGTTTTTCCCCATGTGTAACGTGTATACGAGCCAGTTTCCCTTAGAACGTCCTCCACGAAGGCATCCCTCCCTTTAGGCAGATAGCCCTCGTACGCTTTGCCATAATTGAATAACCTAACCTAAATAAAAATAAATCAATTTTGCAAAAATTACCAAATCTAACTTTCTACACCTTTTGCTGTTCCCTATTCTAATATTTACAAAAAAAATTTTACGCCTTATAAAAAATAAAACGGAAAGAGTTTAGCTCCCGTACGACAAAAACTTCCCGATTTCTGTATCCAGATATTCGATACAGAAATCGGGAATCGTACTCAAGGGTTATACACAGGCTCTCCAGATTTCTGAAATGTTCAATCGGGCCACAGGAATGCAGCGTCGCGGGTATTCAAGAGTACACAACCTCGGCAGGTTTTTGGAGTGTTTTAGAGGGTAGTTTATTCTCAATGTTATGAATAAATGGTTACTGATTAGCAACCTAAACCAGGGGTAGTAATAAATGACACAAGCACCTAAATTTAAACATTTTATTTCTTACATGTTAATATTTATGAGTTGCTTAAGTATGAAGAAACACTGAATGAGGAATAAAAATTTGAACAATATTTACATGCACTTTTCATTGGCTAAGACTTTTTTAAGAAAGTCTTTTTTCTTGGTTTTAATCCTGTAAAAATCTTCACAAGTTAATCT
This sequence comes from Stegodyphus mimosarum, assembly GCA_000611955.2. Classification (NCBI taxonomy): domain Eukaryota; kingdom Metazoa; phylum Arthropoda; class Arachnida; order Araneae; family Eresidae; genus Stegodyphus; species Stegodyphus mimosarum. The sequence goes on along the minus strand of KK120714.1, from coordinate 39,826 downwards.
GATATTAATTTTACATGTCAACACGCCTTTAACAGTAGATTCCTTCATCAAACTCAGGGATATAAATAGAAAACGCTAGCTCATTCCTTTGTTCCACTCCTCGCCGACGCGAGCCTATTAGGGGGGAGTTAATCGGCAGTCATAGGCGATTTTCTGGAGGTAGCATATCCCAAATTAATTTTAATCATACTTATTTGCTTTCTAATAATGTAAACATTTAAAATAATTTGTACATCTATATATAGTTTTAGACAGTTTTCCTTTTAAATTCTATATTGAAAGTATCGTTTATGTAATACGGCTTTTTGGGCTGTAGCAACGTGGTGCAACACTTGAAACGTGAAAGGACGAGATACTGTATTTCACGTTTTCCCAAAGGACAATTTGCTTTTGACGAAAGAATGGATGCATAAACGTCAAAGACAAGATTCTATCAATGTGAAGAGTGGAAAAATTTGCAGAGAACATTTCGCATAAACACTATTATGCAGTGTTTATGAAGCGATTTTTCATATCATCTTCATAAACACTTTGCAGTGTTTATAAAGATGATATGAAGAAACTGTTGAACCGCAATGCTGTACCGAAAATAAATTTACCTTGTGCTGTAAGTGAAATAACATTAAGAAATCGGAGACAAGAGAAAAGAAAACTAAATGCAAAGTGCTTTTGAAAGACTACACGAATTAAGGAAAATTCAGTTTGAGGCTGAAAGCGAAATTGATGATGACAATAATAAATTAAATGTGAATGATTTTGAAATAAAACTCACAAATGGAAATATATATATATATCCCTGAATCTTTTAAGTTTAAAGATAAACAAGACTGCATTGATAATTTGAAGAACAAAATAATATCATTCGAAAATTGTATTAAAATATTGAAATGTAAGAGAAAAGAAAAATTTTAGAATGTTTTCTCAGCGACAAAGAGGGTGGACGACATCTAGGAAAAAATTTGTATCCGAAATTCAGAAATTAAAATCTCAAATAGCGAAATTTGGGGGGGGGCAAAAGGAACAGATCGGAGAAATTTGGAAAATAGTCTGACGCAGATTTGTATTGCTGGAAAAGAAGGAAAAAAAATCAGGTGGGCTAGTGAAGATATTTCACATTGTATTGTCATAGGAGCTGTCATTTAAAAGCTACGATTTTCAGAAAGAAAAAAAATGGGAATTTTTTTACCTAGTACTAGCACATTAAAGAGATGGTGGGCTAAATTTTCGTGTAGTCCAGGAATTCAGAGTGATATTCTTGCTCTAATGAAGGAATGATGCAAATATTTGAATTCTGAAGGGGGGGAGCTTTCTCAGTTTCGACCAAATGCATATAGATTCAAAACTCTACTAATGCTCTAAACTGTACCAAACTCTTGGTCCTTTTCAAAAAGTGCAGTTTATTTTAATCAGAGGTCTCATTTCGCACTCTGCCTCAAATTACTGAGAAACTACTTTTTAGATAAAGGATTTGTTTTAGAAGATGGAACTGTTTTAAATGTTGATATTATTTAAGCGGTTTTAAATAGAGATTTAGGAGAAATTAAATTGTGTCACAAACTAAAACTGAATTATTTAACGGTCAAGGGAAACCAGAGACAGAAAGTCGACCCAACGAAAACATTATTTTCAAGAACTACCGCAAAAAGTATACTCCACATGAAAGCAGAAAGCATCTGACTTCTTTGAGTTAATCGATAATTTTTTCAATGTTATGAAGAGTACCAAGCTATACCCTCCCTTCAGATAAAATACTTAAAGCAGCATTTGTATTAATTGAACATCATGAGAAACACATTCAAGTTATGGAATTAATGAAGAAAATCATCAGTGGATTAAGAGTTCAGGGAAAATTCTAACATACTGCCTTTCCAAAAAGGAATAATAATTTCAATAAATTCTCTTTTTGCTTTACACCAAGATTTGAAATCATCGTATGATGCTAAATACATTTTAACTTCTAAATTAACAGGATGCACTCAAAAGTCTACTTAGTCAGATTTGAGGGCTTGGTAGGTTTAATGACCATCCATCACCTAGTGAAGTTATAAGCCACTTAAAAAAATTATTACTCGCTATAAGCTACCAAAATTATCTTGAAAAGTGTGCATAACTAAAGAAAGGAGAAATACTGATTCATATTTAACATTAGAATTACTTCAAAGGCCTTTTAAAACTGAGGAGGAAGATGCTTTTCCATTAAATACTGGTTATCATAAATTAAGGAAAAATCACAAAAATAAGCCAAACCATGTAAAATTTGAATATATTGCCAAGTAAGAGTAGCTGAGTAAAACTGCAATATGCAAATTAGTGGCGCTGCACTCGGAACACGTCACTGCCAAAAGCATAAAAGTCCATGTTTGAGAGCAAGCCCACATATTTCACTGTGATAGTGACATCAGAAATCCGAGAGCCAATTCGTAACAATGACCTCCAGGCATCATTTGCCTGCAATGGAGAGCCATTGGGAGACTAGTGGCAGGACAAAGTGAAACAGAAGTGGCCAGATGGCTAAATGTGAGTTCTGTGGTTCATAGACATAGGAGGCAATTTCAAACCACAGATTTGGCATCTAGGAGGTTCAGCTGAGGACGGCTAACTGCTACGGTGAGCGCCGATGACCGATATTTGACATTATGTGCACACAGGAATAGAGCCGCTACTCCGATTCTTCTTAGATCCTCGTTTTCTGCAGCCACCAGAAGGTTGGTGTCAACGTGAACTGTGCCTAGAAGGCTTCACGAAGTTTGTCTGTATGCAAGACGACCAGCCATTTGCGTGCTGCTTACGTCATGCCATAGGAGAGACCGTTTGCAGTGGGCACGACAACATCTCCACTGGACGTCTGATGAATGGAGGACTGTTCTCTTTACGAATGAGTCCAGGTTTAGTTTAGAAAGAGATAGTTGGCATTATTTGATATGGAGAGAACCTGGAACCCGTTATCATTCGTCAAACATCCATGAAAGAGGTGCATACGGAAGAGACAGTGTCTGTGTTTGGTGTGGCATCTCTTTGGACAGAGGCACAGACCTCCATGTCTTTCCAGGGAAACTGTGAATGCTCAGGTTTACAGAGATGACATCATTGATGCTTATGTGCGCCCATATGCATGGGCAATAAGTGATGCTTTCCTGTTATGGGACGACAACTCACGACCACACAGGGCTCGCATCATAGATGATTATCTTCAACAGGAAACAATCATGCACATGCAGTGGCCAGCTCGATTCCCAGACCAGAATCCTATTGGGCACGTCTGGGATGCTTTAGGGAGACGTCTAGCTGCTCTAAGTCCATCTCCTCAGACTCTTGCCGCACTTGCAACTACTTTGTAAGAGCAATGGCTCTTGCTTCCTATGGAACTGATAGGCCTGATAATTGAAAGCATCAGATATCGCTGTATTGTTGTTGTATTGCTTCTAGAGGCGATCATATTCCATATTGAAGGTACTTTTCCTATAGCAAACTGACACCTTCGATTTGTTCATTTTATACATGTGCTAATTTCCATACTACCATAATTATCTAATAATCGTAATTACTTTTTATGTTATTTGATACCTTACTATGTGTTGTATATTGTGGGTAAGTTTCATAAAATTCTACATGTAACTTTTTTACTAATCGTGATTTTTCCTTAATTTATGATAACCAGTGTACTATTGATGATTTGGATTTCACAGATGAGTCTTCTCCTGTGGCTTGGGAATTTGAATTGAATTCTGCCAGACAATTTTCGACAGCAGAAAAAGAAACATTTTTAGCAGGTTATAACTGACTATTGTGTGCAGGATAAAGAGCCATCATTGGGAACAATATCTAAAAATAGGGCTGATGAAATAATATGTCATTCAAAATGGATTAAATTATTGTAAATAGGAGGCTTCAGTGCACCTTCCCATTCATGGATAAACACAGTTTATGAGTTCGAAAAAATATTTTGTGCAATTCATGGTATAACTTACTATAAAGAGAAGCATTTAATTGGCTCTTTAATTACTAAACTGGGGAAACATTATCCTGAAGTTAATAGAGATGCACTTTGTTTATTTTCCAGAGTGCAAACTATTATTAGGACACGTTTCTTAAATAGAAATGCATACGCTTCTTCCCAAAGGAAAGCAACTCAAAAGACAAAAAAGTGGATTGCTTCAAATATGGCAGCCAATAAATAATATCTGAACAGCTTATAGTTGCACTGCGACTGTACAAGTAAGCATTTATATCATTTGCATTTTAATAAAATATGTTTTGATTTGAAATATTTCTGGATAACATTTTGGAAGTTAATAGCATAAAGCATATTTCAAATGAGAACTAATTTTGTCAAGTACTTATTAAAGTTATCCTCCTTATTGTATTCTTTGCAACTAATTAATGATTTGATTTTGTGTTAACTTAGCATTCTAGATAAAATATAATAGTGTAAAACATCAAAGTAATTTGCATAAAAAGACCTGCTTCATTAACTTGCACTTTTGAAAAATTAAATAATTGTTTTAGGTACTGTGAGTAAAACTGTTTTGTCAAAATTAAGATAACAATCTTATATATATTTATTTAAATGTAATAAAGATGCGAGTATAAGTTACAAAATTATTTAAAAAATATCTATTATTATGTTGAATCGGAAGAAAAATATGCCAATGTAAAATTTACAATTAGGCTGAAGCTCAAACTTAGATCAGCAGATAGAAATATGCCAATGTAAAATTTACTATCAGACAAAAAATCAACCTTAGATTAACAGAAATTTTGCCATATTTGTCATATGTTGAAAACTATGTCAATCTAAGGTTATTTTTTGATTAATTTTAAATAGCTGTTGTTATAGTTATCTTAGACACAGTATAATAATTCTCACAGTTAGAATGCAGATAAAGAAATGGTTATAAACAAACGCACATAAAAAAGGGGGGAATTGATTTAAGTATTATTACATTTTTTTAACATTAAGTGTAAAATGCATACAGCAGTAACACTGTTTATTCCAAATTATAAGTATCTTTCACACACAGCTCATTTTAAACGCTGGTTCTTCAAATTTAAAACACTAATTTCTATGTTATGAGTTTCATCTCTGCACTCAGTGTCAACATGACTTACGTCATTACTTCTCACTTCCTGCTTCAGGGGGGAAAGCTCATAATTCCTGCATCCAACCCCTATCATCAGTCCATGCATTTTTCATCAGAGAAAATACTCTCTCAACGGGTGCTGATGTCCCAAGTAAGCAGAAAGCATACTCAACAATCTTGATCAGACTAGGGGCTGTTATGTCATTTTCCTTGGTGACCAAACAGCCTGAGCCAATTTTTTAAACTTGAAATAATCATGCTTCTTGCTCCCACTGTTCCCAATTTGACTTCAAATGTTCCTTAGCAAGCACAGCTTTGTCAAATAGCTGATAATTGTTTATTTTCATATTGGGTACATCAAGAAGACTGCTATTAATAATTTCAGCAGAAGTTTCGGTGTTTCCCCAATCAACAGCATTTGTTTTGGCCAGTCATGAAAACTGTTCAGCGTTTCCAAAACCACTCCCCCAAGGGTTGAAGTATGCAATGCATCTTTCATAAAAGCAATCAAATTCTTCTTTCACACTGTTACGGACTTGCACATCCAGATTCCTGCAGATGTTCTTTGCACCTATAAGGATAAAGTTTCAAGCCTTTCTTCTGAGAGCTTTGAGCTTCAGCAACCTCAAAAGATGTAGTGTAATCTTTTTTCTATTAACCCTGTTAAACAGTGCAAGCTGTCCGTGCACAAACCACAAGTACAGCTCACCCATTAATCCACTTACGGGCGGTGGGACGCAAGTTTATACTTATAAAAAAGTATAAGTTCTTATCTAGAAGGTGATATATATATATCACCTTGGAGATAAGGTGTTTAAGTTTTTTATAAGTTCTTATCTCCAAGGTAAAAGCTGCAAAATTTCATTTAAAATATATACAATTGTGCCTTTTAGATTTCTCAATGTATAGTAGATAGCAGCACTAGTATTCATTCATGGAAATAATGTAGAAACAAATTCTTTGCAGGTCTAATTCTGAAGCAGTTTTCTTTCCCCCTTAATTTCTTATGCAATTTAAATTCTCTGAATAACTTTTGTTATTAGAATGAATATTTTATCTAAAGTTTCCTTTTCTAATAAAAATTGTTATTTGAATTCATATATATTAATTAAAAATAGTTGAAATTAAAAGGTGGGACAAATATGTCCCACTGCGCATGTAGGAAATGCCGCCACTAAGTGGCAGCACCATTCAAAATTTTAATTCAAGTATCATGTTCATTTCATATATAGATAATGCAAATTTATATTTTTTAATACATTGCGGTAATGTTGAAACTTCAAAAAGATTTAGTATTTTTCCCCGAAGAAATTAAAATATAATTCTGTAACATGACATGTCACTGAATACTGAATGGATATGTGAGTGTGAATCACCACAGAAAAATATCCTAAGCAGAGGAAAGAGATGTGAAATGTAAATAAACATAACGGCCTTCTAAACATCCTCCTTTTCAAACCTGTAGCAAATAAAGTACTAGAGCAAAAATCTTAGCTGTTTCAAATCTATTATGAAATCATTAAAAAAAATCTAAAAAGTCGTACAGGAAGCAATTTTTTTAAAATTATGTAATTAAAAAAATTACTTTGTGAATATGATCAATATTTTCTAGATAATTATTCAAAAACTTTTTTCATATCTTGCATTTTCATTTAGTTGCTAAAACTAGCATTTTATATAAGCATGTTAGCAGAACTTACACTCGGGCAAAGATGCCATTTTATTGCTCTAGATGCACGATTGGACAAGCGGTATCCCACCACATCATGAATTACCTATAATTCTTTGCATGAAATGACATTGCATTAAAAAAAATTCTTTTATGCACCAAACCTCCAATGGTTGAAATCAGTAAACAAGTTTTTTATTGTTGATGGACACATTTCTTGGTCTAAAACAAAGTGCTTCAGACCTTTAAAAATCTGCAAAATTCTTTCCAGTGCGAGCATCACTGATAGAAAACAGGTGCTCCTGTGTTGAATGAGTTCACTGTACTGTATCTCGGCATATTCACAAAATTCTTTTAGTTTAGTTACACAGACAGTGTATATGTGGAAATATTTATAAATCTTCACCAGTAAGGCCTCAATATTGACTGGAATATCTACTGCAGTTTGCCCACAGTTGTGCACAATGTGTGCTCCACTTTCAATTCTACTGATTTCCAATTCTAAGCTATTTTTTGAGTAGACGGAAAACATTGTTTTTCCCTGCTCTTTTCACACTACTGAAGTTAGTGTTGCAGTTATCTCCACAAAAGCCAACTATCTTGTTCTTCAAATCATTTTGCAACAGGACAGTGCATAAGTGATTTGTAAGAATTTCAGATGTTTCACCCACTATAGATTTGAAATCTAACAGCTTTATTTGCACATTTGAATTAAGATTAAAGTAGCGTAGAACAATTAGCGCAAGTTTTATATCCTTTCTGTCTGATGCATCCATACTTACAGATACAAAGTTTGACTTGGTCAAGTCTTCTTTAACCCTTTGGCTACATTTGACAAATCAGTACATCATGCATTTGTTTGGGCAAAGATGCACATGACGTTCTGATACGTCACTGAAACTGAGAAGAGATTTAACTAGTTCATTCTGGTTTATTTCAAAGAAATGTGTATCTGTTGCAACAAAATAAATAATTTCAGTACTTTGGTGAACCTTGTTTGGAATAAACAACCTCATAATGACAGAAATAGAGAATACATTTTATCAAAGTGATAACAACAATTTTAATGAAAGCAGTGATCTTGAATCTGATGAAGAATTTTATAATGATCCTTTAGGGGATAAAGGGGAATTTCAAAATGAAAATGAAGAATATATCAAACTAGAAGTGATAATGATAGCGAAATTAAGATGCTTATGAAGCAGTGAAAGTGAATTTTCTTGTGAAAAATTAGATGAATGGATTTGGGATGGAAAAGAAACTGTACCTAATGTAAAATGGTTTTCTGAAGTACCTGGAATCAATACTTTGTGCCTCTGAAGGCTAAATGATAATCCTAAAGCTTTAGATGTTTTAAATGAAGATTTTTGGAATATATCACAGCAGAAGAGACAAACAGGTATTCCAGACAAATAACAGAAAAAGAAGGTCTTGGGAAAAAAGAAATGAAAGGTGGTTTCTTGTAAATTCTCACAAAATAAAAGCATATATTGCTTTGTGCATCTTGGTGTGTCAAGTAAAAAAAGCAAAGTTGGCAATGTATTGGTCAAAAAGGCAAATTATAAGTACTTCAGTTTTCTCAGAAACTATGCCACATAATAGATTTTTAATATTTCAAGTTTTTTGCATTTTATGGATAATGAAAAACTAAGTAAAGATGATAAAATAAGGAAGATTAGAAATATTGCAGATTACCTTGTAAGGTTTTAGTTAAACTAACAAAGTTTTATTTTAATTTAAATCTTTCTATCTCTTCTCAGTTTCAACTTCCCGTCAGAAGAAGCGCGCGTATTCAGCTTAAGCTAATTTGAAGTAGAGCCAAGTACTATTTAAACCAGTGGTAGAAACCTCTTAGTGTGAGAGAGCTTTTAGTCTCAGATCACGGTAATTCTGTTCGACGTTCGCCTGACCAGCTAGCAGATAATTTCTAAGCCATAGTGCTTACTACGTGATTGCTTATTGAAATAAATTGAAGTGCGCTAGTATTAGTATTTCTAGCTACGCACCATTTAGTTAGAGGCCAACTCCGCGATTTACTCTGTGAGCAAGGTTTAATTAAATTTCTATTTAGCTTAGTTTAAATTTATCTGATTGTTCATTTAGACCCAAGTGTGGTCCTTTTACTTTCTGTATCCCTCCCGAGTTGGGAAGTGTGTAAATAATATTGATTTAATAAAAGAGGATTTTAAATCCCTTTCAAGTGCAGTTATTCTTCAGCACAGTATCTACACCAGAACATAGCTGATTTCAGCTCCCTGTTCCAGATCAGGACTTTAGGACTTTAAGGAGTTACTTCAAAATGTTTGCCAAATCTATGTACAGAACACTTAGTCCTGACAACCTGAGTAATAGATTGTTATCTTTAACTCCAAATAATGAAGTATCTCTTGATGAATTGCTAATGAAATTCAAAAGTCAAATAAATTATATTCAATTTATTGCCAGTAAAAGAGCACAGTACAAAGTTTTATAAATTCTGTGAATCTTCACCTGGCTACTGTACACAACTCAAAAGCTATGTCGGCTGGGATAAAATAACAGTCAGTTATATACCTGCTTCTGAAAGTGTAGGAATGGAAATGGTGCAACTTATTTTAAATAAAGGCTACACGTTGTACATGAGTAATTGGTATTCATCGCCATCATTGTTCCTAAAATTACTGAAGTATGATAAAAACGCCATTGGAACAGTTAAGAAAAACAGGAAGAATATGCCAAAGTTACTTGCTTCTCTTAAGATGAAGAAAGAAGAAGTAATGCTGCCAGAAATTTTTGAGCTGAAGTGGCAAAAGAAGATTCACAAAGTAGCATGTGCAATCAGATCATGGTTTTTTTGTGCTGCTAAGTAACTAAATGATTGTAATTCAATTCTTCATTTTTATTATTATTATTATTATTTTTAGCTTATACTAGTTTTGACTAAAATTTCAGAAACTAGATTGCTAATTTTCCATTCTTTTCATCTCCACTTCTTCTAATTAATTAATTATCTGTTAATTTAGGTTGTTATTTTTGGTTAATTTTTCCATATTTCATTATTAAGCAGTTTCTAACATTTGGACTGTTAACCCTGTTGTACTAATTCTTTTATGATGGCAAGTTTTTTTCTGAATTCAATACAACTATAATCTTTTTTACAAAATATTTCTTTCAATTATTAAGAGATATGCATGTTTTAGCTACTAAAATTCTGACTTTCTTTAGTTCAGACTATATAGATAAATTATTCTAAAAGATTTCTTTTTAAAATAAATCAAGTAGCATTTGAAATAAAATGCATCATAGAACAAACACAGTGAACAATCTCTTAGAACAGCCATTTGTTTCCAAATATAAAATTTTGTATTTAATTTTTTTAAATTTTATTTTGTTATTATATTTTGTATTTTACAAGTACTCTGCTTTTAAAATTCTGACTTTCTTTAGTTCAGACTATATAGATAAATTATTCTAAAAGATTTCTTTTTAAAATAAATCAAGTAGCATTTGAAATAAAATGCATCATAGAACAAACACAGTGAACAATCTCTTAGAACAGCAATTTGTTTCCAAATATAAAATTTTCTATTTAATTTTTTTAAATTTCATTTTGTTATTATATTTTGTATTTTACAAGTACTCTGCTTTATTAAATTAATTTTATGTGCCCTCACTTCGCATTTCCGTAACATACAGTTAGCTTTTGTCCCGATTCTTTTCTGCAAATTCTCAAACATGGGTATTTTAGTGTACCAAATTTTTTCACATTACACATAATTTACAGTTTAACTAACAAAGTAGCTATAATCTAACTTTAAGTTCAGAATCCTATTCAAAGATCATCAAAACAAAGCAAAGCAACCAATGAAAAAACGAAAACACTTATGTTGAAAACTGAGTGCAAATATGCTCATGAGCTTCGATCACAGGATTACCAGTTAACGACTTATACTTAAATGTAAATAATTATTTTTTTATGATAAATTAAGGTAACATCGCATTATCTACCTAAAGTCCAGTTGATACCAGTGTGATCACCCTTTCAGCTGGAAAGTGTTGACCAATCAGAAGGGAGCTAAGAGGTGGTTATTTTCATGATGGCCAAAGACCGAGTGAGTTGACTTACAACTTTTCGCCGCTTGACGTGTCAGTTTCAGGCACCTCGTTTCAAATGTCCAGTTTATACCATGATATTTAAATTCAAAACACTTTCAAAAATTCTTCTTGAGGAAAAAGTCAAGTGAAAAAGTCTTAATAAAAATTTCAGATAATAATAAAAAATGCATATGCTAACAGAATAATTTTATAAATTATTTAAAGGAAAATTCTCGAGTTTATTAGCAGTAATAAACCTTAATAATCAACCATAAATGATATATGGTTGATAATTTTTACTATTTGGCGTACATTTACAAAAATTTCTTGTAAATGTACATCAAATACAAGCTTGTTTCAGCGAATTCAATAGATTGTTGCGAGAAAATAGTGATGGATTTTGAATTTTTCTTAAAATCCATCTACACCAATTTAAGGTTGCTATTGTTGCCCAATGGATAAAACGTTGGCTTCTGGAGTTAAAAAGATTTTGGATTCAAGCGTCACCAGAGGTGTTGTAATGGTGTTGGTATTTAAAAATATTTACAGAAAAACTTATCGCTACTTTCAGAGTAGCCCAGGTGCTTCTTCAGTTTCCTGAAGGTGAAGTGTGAAAAACATATTTTCCTACAAGACAACTTAGTGCGGATGTAACATACTCAGTAGAAAATTCAGCTGGTACTAGGGACTTGTATTGTGGGTTCAGGCCTTGGGTTTTCTCACATCAACTTTTTTAATCTACCGTGAAATATTTTTTGAGCCTGGGGGGGGGGATATAAGAGGCTTGAATTTATTTGTCATTGTCTATAAACGTAATTTCCGCTCGGCACTGTGTTGCACCTTCTTTTGACGACGAGCCTTTGGTACAATTCATAAGTGATCTGACTACTATGATCTGATTCTATTTTGGCTGATGCGAGACTAGCAAACACAATGCTGGCATTAGTATAAAGCAGCTGTTTTACCTAATTAAAAAATTTAGTGAGTTCTGAATTTTAAACGAATGGTGATCAGTAAAGCATTCGTTTAAAAAAATTAAGAAAATTATTATTTATACAGAAAAGAAGCTTGCTAGTATATAGCCGATTTTATGGAATAATTCAAGGCATTTTAATGGCTTCATGTTTGTTCTTCTGAGCTAGCATGACCACTTTTCGGACAACTGATACATGAACTTAACCAGACCTTTAATCTTGATGATAATATTTCATTAATTTAAAGAACTTTTGCAAGCATTAACAAATTTGACAATTGTGGAATTTAATGCAGAAAAAAAAAAAAAAAGCATTACATAAAATGCAGTTACTTGAATGAGTTTTAGATAAAAATGACTTTATAAAATAAAACCTTTACATAGTGGCTCTTCATTAATATATGATTAATTGAAGTAATTACAGTTACATTTAAGGTGAAAAATATGCACACTGCCGGGGGGGTACAGTTCAATATCTCCCGTTCTACTGGGCTGATTGACAAAATTCAAATTGCATTTTTCATGTCTCGAAAGCACGACTTAGGATATATGTTAGATTTATATATAGCATTAGTCTAACATAGGTATTTTGACACAAAATCGGTCTTTTTCTGAAATAACATACCAAGAACCACCTTAGCAGAAGTTGACAAATTTTCAGAATGTGCCAAACTCTGGTAATCATACACACGATTATTTCTCCAGCAACCATGCCCATAACAATCCTTTAGTCAAGCAAAACCGTCATTTTCATTTGTGCTGCTGTACTTCAAGTTCCAATGATTTTTAAAAATGGATCGTGATATTATTTTGCCTTAGTTTTAAAATATGAGGTTGGGGAATTTGCCGCCTATTAATGGAAGAAAGAGGTAAAATTTCTGCAGGAATACAGAAATTTGCTGAAATTTTTACACGGAACTGCAGGAAAAATTCTCAACATGGAACAACGAAGAAAGGTGTTTTCTAGATAGCGGCTGTTGGCAGGGATTGCATGAACCCCAGTCTGCAGTTCTCTGAGGTTTTTTTAAATGAAAACAGATTGCCGTGTACTTCGGGAGAACAACAAAGCAAAAAATTTCATAAAGATTTCAAGAAGAATGTATTTTATTTTTTTAATGCAACACATAATCCTTATTTAATGATTCAAATTGCTAAAGTATGTGTTTCTTTCCATATGTTGATAATGTTTACCGACTTACAACAAATACGAATAGTTTACGAGTTTTCTAAAAAAAACAGTATGGAAACCAACTTGCACCTGGTAAGTAACTTTTACCTTCTCATCCATAAAAAACAGCAAAGTTAGTTGCATTAATATGTAAGTACCCTTTCCAATTACTGGGAAATTCTCTAAACTGGACCTCATGAAAAAAAGACTAACATACTTACCTACCGTAAGACCTATAACATGCCTCACCAGCTTGGAACACTGTTACTAAAAGACACATTAAAACACTTCAAGTTGTACAAAGCTTCATCTCATCATGAATGCTCACTACTTTGTATGAAATAAATTACTACATGATGATCTGAATGTTGACTCTATGGAAAAATTCCTACAGAAAACTAATGAAATTCTTCAGCACTGAAGTGATTGTGAGCACATGAATTTTTCAACTTATTTCATTACAAAATTTTGAATCAAGATGGACACCTCTGACCTTTTGCTGTGTACCTAATAAGCAAAAACCAAAATTTCCGCACCTAGACTTGACTATGAACTGTATTTCAAATTGCTTTTGCAGTTTTTCTGAACTCTGATAAACTGTCTATGATTCTACAAAATCAGGCAGCATTTCTCTGAACATGCACTTGAGTGGGTGACCACACTACATAACATCTCTGATGCTGATTTTAAGTACATTTTTGTAGAATTTAATACAGGACTTTACATGCTGTAATTATGAACATATCTTTGAACGCAATTTTCTGCACCATATTCCACCATTATTACATTGTTTTTATTTTATATTTTTCAGCATTATATCTTGGAAATCATTTACCCAATGTGATATCTTCTTGCAGCACATGTGCTGCAAGTTCATGTGTTCAAGTGACTCTTTTTTCACACTTGCTACTCTGTCTTCCTGGACCCACCATTCTGTATCAGTCTACCTGATACGCCCTTATAGGAATTTTACTTCATGCCAGATGGAACACAATGTCTGTAAAGCATGTTAAATGCAGCAATCAGCAGCAGTTGGAGTTGCAGGGCATTACTTTTCCGAATGTATTGTTTGATTTGGTGACAACAATTTATAACCCTATATAAAATGAGGTCCAGAATTTTATTTTATTCTATAATACTATTTATCAATAATTTAATAAAGTACTTCCTTATTATAGAGGAATCCAATATCGAATATCTAATCAACTAAGATATCTCACTGAAATCTCGTCGTGTGTTCTTACTACATGCTTTGTTTTTGCTCTTGCCACGTGTTCTTATATTAGCACTGTTTTATTTCTGTTAAGAGTTTCAAAATTGCATTAGTTTAAAAAAATATTTCTTGCTTTTTTTTTGAACACGTGGTTAACAAGCTTTGATTTACCAAATAAAGAGGTAGTTGGCATATAATTTTCTCAAGAAAGACATCTTTTAGACATCTGAGAGATGATATGCAAAAATGGCCAAAACATGAAATTGGTAAAACTGCATATTACGGGCCAGTTTAGCGCGTTTTCGAAAAGTCGCCAAATTGGTTATTTTCACGCGTTTTAGAAAATCACTAACTCATCATATTGCCATATTAGATGGTTGCGAATTTGAATGAATCTTGTAAACATGCAAAAAAATTGATCATGTATATGTAAACATGCAAAAATATCTAAAACAGAAGTTCAATAAAGTATTTGAAAGTTAATAACTATGTATTTTATGGTATCAACAACATTAAAACTTTTCATAACATCATATACAATTTTTAAGACAGTAGCAAAATGGAGTAAAAAGTTTTAGCACGAAATTTAAGAAATTGTAATAAGCAGTAAATGAGCAATACATGATCAGAAGGCATTGAGCTAAAACTCTAAAAAAAAAATGCAGAAGAAAAAGGAAGATAAAATTCAAAATGTCTATCTACTGAAACATGAGCAACAGTATAGTAAAAGAACAAAAGGTGGTTAAACAGTTTTAATTATGTAATTTACATTTTTACGATAAATTTTTATTTATAATAAACAGCAGAAACTCCCATTTGTTTATATCTACACTAAAATGTAACAATACAGTGGAGATGAAATTCAAAATGGCGCGCTCGTTTCAACCATGTGCTTAACCACATATAATGGCACACACCTCCATTCACACAAATCTGTCGCATCTTTTCTTTCAACTAGTTTCACACTGTTTTTATACTTAGGACATTCGCAATCAAACCATAATTCATGCACCATTCTATCATACATCTTTCGCCCTTATCTTGCAATCGAATCAAATAAGTAAAATCCACACGTTCAACTCTTTCGACGGCAGCCATTTTGCTCACACAATCTACTAGAAGCACATTGAAATGACGAAAATTAAAAAGCACACTTAAATGCTATAAACTGTAACCTTTAAACCCTAACGATTTTCACGACGCCAAGAAGTTACCAGATTTGGCGCAATTTCGCTTCATTTGGCGACTGGCCCCTAATCTGCCCATGAAACTATATGTTAACAACAAAACCATTTGGAGGTGCAATATTAAAAATTGTAAAAGAAAAAAGGGCTCCCATGTTGGATATTAGTTCAGTGCTTCCAGACTATAATTTGTCACTGCTATTCGATTTATGTACTCTTGGGCAGAAGAGTTGATATCTATAAAATGGTACACCAAACATCTTAATATGCGTGAAAATGCTGCAATTGATTGCAGGAATTACACATGGGAAGCGTGCTCCCTACATCTGATACAGATTCAATGGAGGAATAGGCGGTCTGAATAAAACGATGAAAGTTTGTTCATCTGACATAAGAACAAGAATTGCAGAGTATGCGATTAATTTACAATAGTCAATTTGGAGGAATATGCCAGGAAGATGGCGAGTGCTTTGTCATTCAACTGTCAAATAGACATGCTATATACTTATGAAGAAAATTATTCAACATATACATGGTGAATCAATGATCTATTCAAACTAATGGAAGGCCTATAAAAAGGAGCAACTTACAGGAGCTGGTTACAATCACTTTATTATGAACAATAAGTACAATTTTGTAGCTCCAATAATGGCTTCTTACATCCAAAATGCAGAAAGAATGTGGGGTTTATCCAAGTGGCATAATAAAAACAATGGAGCATGACTCAATGAATTTATGTGGAGATAGTAAACAGAAAAAAATTATGTTTTTGATTGTTGAAGGCAATTTCGGGAATACTGCCCTGTCACAATGACTATTAAAAATACTCTTAGGTACCAACATATGAGTATTATTGTATAGTTTATTCTTCATCTTCTTGCTTCATGAGCTGGTGAAATATCTTGGTTGATTAGCTATTCAATCTCAGGGGCCATAATAAGGAAGTGTTTTTAATAGTTTATTAGACTGAAGGGGCTGTCTTAAAACAAGATTTTACAATGTCCACTATAAGGAGCTGCATCACTTTTCAAATCCTTCCCCCACTAAATATTATCACCATGTATTATTTTTAAAGAAATTAAATAATGAAGAATCTGCATATATGTATAAATGTTCCTCACAGTGTAAAAAAATAACAGCACCTAGAGCCACCAAATTTTGAATTTTATACTTTATAAAACTTTAATGAACTTTTGATTAACAAACTCAACAATTTGAAAGAAAGCAGAGGCACCACTGTACAGAATAAAACATTTTTATCTCCATCGTGTGACTGTATATTGAAAATTCTAAAGTTATGCTGGTTTTAAACATTTTGTGTTTGCTGTTTAATTGAATTTTATATGACATGCGTGCAAAGAACTTATTTAATTAATAAATTTAACACACAAAATTTTAATAATAAAAAGACAAAAAAAAAATTTCTAAGCCATCTTACTACAAAAGCTGAACACTTATATGATAAAGTGAGAAAAGACTGGGGGGGAACAGAAAAATGTATGCCACCACTTAACATTGCATTGGGAATTCTAAACATACCCTGCTTTGAAAATTTTTGTAATTTTGCTGTTGAAATGTACATGGTGTAAGTGCAAAGAAATTGATGCTTAATAATAAAGATAAAAAACACAAGAAGAAATGGGTTAGCAGGAGTCAAAGGCTATTGGTAAACTGCAAGTTCAGTGAAAGCATGGGGGAGGGAAGTCAAAAAGGACCTGTATTTGACTTTCTTTGAATTCAGAAGAGTTTGAGGGTAAAAATATATTTCAGGTTATACCTTGGCAAAAATTGGTGATTTTTTGGTGTAATTCCTGTTTGCATCCAACGCCTTCCCCAGTAAAATAACGGCCAAAACATAATTAAAACAAAATATATATAACCTCAATAGGCTGCATTTTAAACCAGAAAAGGAAATAATGGAAATACATGTTATGTAATCTACGCAATACAAAAAGGAAATATCAACTTAGGTATTTAAAAATTTCTGTTTCTTCAGTATGTGAAACCCACAGAATTTTATAACAGCAACCAAAAACTATTTAAAACTATCTAAACTAGAATCTGTATACTGCCATTTCCACATAAAGTAAAAATGAAAAATATTCTCCGTATTGCCAGACTGTTGATGGCATTTCTTTTAAAAATCCCTTTTTATCACACCCCACATACCTTCCATAGTGTTGATATGAGCTCCACTTTCCAAATCCTTAAATCTCACTGCGTAATTTACGGAGAGGTGAATGAAGCAATTTAAATCTTCATTTACACACCACTCAATCATTGTTTCCTTCCCAACTGTTCTAAAGTGGACATAAACTTCAGGTTAATCGTACCTCCTGCAGGCATTTTAAGGTGTAAAGCACAAAATAAGCAAAATACTTCCTAATCAACATTCAACACATAAATAAGGCCTTACAAATATTTTCCCATCAGTCATATTCACCGCAATTACACAACCAATATGTCATAATAGAGTTTCCATAACATTCAACTACTCAGGTTGCCATAAATGAAAAACAACTTGGTGGTAATCCAAGTAAATGTAGACTAACCAAGAGGTTTACTCAAAATTTACACTAAATAAGTTTGCTGTCGTGGATAATTTTCAGTTTTATACTGCATGCTTCTCTTCCAATTTTTATTTCTCTCCTTGCATTTTACAGAATTTCAATGAACCATTATTTTATTAATTACTTTTGTTACTCTTTCTTGATGCCCTTCAATAGGGCTCCAGCATAAAAAAAGTCGTCGTCCAAAATGTGGCTCATTAAAAGAAAGTAATTAGGAAAAACTATGGGGGAGGCAGCTATAAAATATTAAATAATCAAAAACCAAAAATATTACATACTCTATTTTTTTTTTCAGAATAAAAAATAATATATAATACATGGGTTTACACTTTTTTATTACTTAGTTAGAAAAAAAATAATAATAATGGATGTGGCATAACATAGATCAGACAACATAAATATCGAAAGCGCACTTTAGAAACTGACCCAAAGGGCATCATGGTAAATGGAGATATTTAGCACTTCTAATGTAATCCTTCATAAACAAATCGAATGCTGAAGAAGTTTTAAAATGACACATTACAGAAAAAATAAGTAAGTGATTCAGCTACCTTAAATTAACCTCTAATTAGATTAGTTATTTGGAGTGAAAAATAAGGGGACCAGAAATTTAACAACCTTTCTTGTATCAACCCAGCTTTCTCAAATGTACTATAGGAATAAAAATGTATATATATTTTAATATCGCTAAGGTATAAAATGTTACCTGTTGAAAGCAAAGCAAAATTAACTACTAAAAATTTGAAAAAATTATTATTTTTAAAGAAAATATAACATGCTTCCAAGAACTAAATATTAAGCAAAATTAACTACTAAAAATTTCAAAAAATTATTATTTTTAAAGAAAATATAACATGCTTCCACGAACTAAATATTATGAAAACGCATTACATTAACTACTCTCTAAATGAATGACCTGAACTATTTATTATTACTAGGAAAAATATCTCTACAATCCCATTTTTAACTAATATTTCAAATATGTTTCTGAAATCAAGAATTCCGAACTTTTAAACTTCTGCATTATCTCTTGTATAGGCAGAGATAAAACCCAAACAAGAACCCAAAACAAGATTAAGTTTAATCAGCAACGTATTATTGCCCATATGTTTATACTCGCTAGCTGCACAATCAACTTTGATATGTTCAGCAATAAATTTTAGCGTTCAGATTCGAATTTTGGTAATTATGTCCGACTTTTGTAATCGGACATTAGTAAGATATGGAAAGATAACAGAAGATATATTACTCTTGAAAAACAAAACACTTTTGTTAAAAGCGTAAAATATTTATACTTTTTAGAATCCGAAGATTCACAATACAATTATGGTAAATGTGTACAAATAAAACATTAAACTAAGGAAGATACGTTAAACGAACTTAATTTTAAACCTGGCGTACTTAGCAATGGAGGAGACAACTTACTTTCAAAAGCTTGTAAGAAGAGTTCCCGATCGGTTTTGATTTGATCGGCACTAGATTCTTTTTCATTGGGCTTTTCCCGTTTCTTAGGCGGCATTGTGAGAGAAACGTAAATAACACGATTCAAACTAGATACAATAAAAAATTCGCGCGTGTAAAGATTAAGTAAACCCAATCATTGCTTAAAAAAAAAAGACTAACAACACAGTTTCCACAGCCCGTTTCCGCGGCCGCGGTTTCGCCTCCGCCCTCTATCGGTTATCCAGGAAACTAAACTTTCTATTCAAAAAAAAAACATTGTTTAGATGTTTACGAAATATTTCGAAAATGCCCTTTTCCGGCATTTTACGCAAAAACAATAAGTAAATAAATAAATAAAAATAAAATTAATCTATCATACGTAAAATCTACCCAATAAAAATATCTATTTGGGATGATACTTAGAATAAAAACGTGAAAATTGGGTAAATGATGATACGGTAACAGATTTGGAATGAAGCATTATGGGTTTTACACAATTTATTATTACGAAATTAATTCATATAAATTTTTTGCATCGGAAATAATAAAGTAGTCTTGTATTCAGAGACAAAAATATTCAGTTATGTTTGCACTATAACATGAGTTCTACTGAGTAAACAAATGCTATGGGCATCAAAACATGTTCCCCCCCCCCTAATTTCGGTGTTTGTTATAGACTGAATTAATGACTAAATTCGATGTATTTATAATGGTCATAGAACTTTTTTGAAGGTTGTCAAGAAGTATCAAGACACAAACTTTCATGAAAGAAATCGAGAAGAAAAGTTCGCGCCTTTCTAAACATTATATTTTAATTGGAGAAAAAAGCAATCAATATAAAAGTATCGATGTTGATATGTAAAGCCGTCGCTAAGAAAATGAAATTTTAGAATATTGGTACCTCTAAGGCAATAAAATTTCAGTTTGTTATTTTGACTAATTCAATTTGCGAGTGATGACTTCCGAAGCGAGACGTCGAGACTGTAGAAGATGCTCGCCCCTTTCTCTTCACCACCAAATTCACCATCAGCCTCTGGACTTCGATTCCATACCTGATATGTACCTTC
>KK120714.1:0-19366 GCA_000611955.2 Stegodyphus mimosarum | reverse complement strand
GCACTAGATATTACCCAAAGTTTGATTGACTAATTCGAGCAATTCCAATACAAACGTTGTTCAATTTTTGAATTATGCTAGATTAACTACCAAGCAACACTAGCACATGCTTAGGGAATCAAGGAAAGGCGATATCATTAAATGTCCTCAAGTATAGTCGGTCACAAAAGTATTCGCACACCTGAACCCATTCACAAAATATACATTTCAAATGTGGAGGGGAAACAAAACTTTAACTAATCTCAGCTAGACGAGCAAACAAAATGGTCTTTCAAAGGCATTTTTGGTTCAACAAGGAAATAAAACGGTCGTTCAAATCCATTTTTGGTTTGACGCGAAAACAAATAGGTAGTTCAAATTCACTTTGGCTCTACAAGGAAACAAAAGGTCGCTCAAGTCTATTTTAATGAGAAGAGGAAACAAAATGGTCACTAACAGCATCTCCTGTTTCCATATTTGAATCTGTTACGACACAAAATATTTTAACATTATGGTCCAGAAATATCTTTGCCTGTTATTACAAGTCCAAAAAAGTGTTCTCGCTTCCGTATGGCCATTCTGAAAGAGCAAGGTTTTCCATTCATCCTAACACTGGGTAAAAAACAAATTAATAAAGCTTGAAGAAATGTCACTAGGGAGATACCGTTTTCCAATGATGGGAGGAAAATCTATTCTTCAGAACCAGATTCTATCGACACCCGTAGCGATTTAAAGTGAAATGCGGAATATACGAGTCATCCTATTTTTTTAAACACGTCAGAACGGACCCATTTCCGTTCTTCCGTTTCATTTCATCATATTTTTTTCCTGTTGCATTTCGCGAAGAAACACTTTGCATCTTGGAACCCTTTAGGAAATCCTCTATCAAGATATCCAGAAACTGTTTGTTTCTTTCTCTTCCTAAAATATATAGAATATCACATTACCAAAGAGTATTCGTTATACGGATCTTATCTGCTACGAGGAAGCTTTTATCCAGGTGAAAGAAATCTTCAGCAGCTGATCTGAACCATTCACGAATCTGCTCCGCATTTTTTCCAAAAGAGTCAAATATATAGACTTTCCATGTCCAAGAGTATTCTCTGAAGGAAAACCATTACCGAATCCACTAGGAGGTCGTCTTTTGAAAGAGAGCCATAAATATATAAAATAACCAAACGCTACACTGGTGTGCAAAAATTAAGGACGAGACGGTTTTTTCAATATAACTTTGTGCAAAAGCTTTCCAAATCAACACATTTAATACCGTAAGATCCCCAATACATAAGGACATGAGTAATGTAAGCAACACTTACTAAAAGAAAAATCAGAGGGATAAAAAGAAGCTTTATTGAAAAAGGAGATGGAGCGCAATGCGACTGAAGGCCTGTGATGGGTGTCCAGCAAGAAACATCCGGTCTTTAATAGGGGATATGATCTCCCCTGACTGCTAGGCAGGTTTCACATCATTTGTGCATGCTGGATATGTGGTTGTTAATGAGCTGTTGAGACACTGCTGCTCGTTCCTCTTGTAGCACCAATCGCAGTTTCGGAATCGTTGCTGGCGATAAGTTACGTGCTGCCACGGGTCTCCCTAGTAAGTTCCGTACATGCTTGACGGGATTTAGATCCAGAGACCTTGCCGACCAATCCATGGGTTCAATACCTTCACTCTCCAACAGCTCTTCGACAGTAACTGTGCGATGAGGTGGAGCGTTGTCGTCCATGAAGAGGAACTGAGGACCCATAGCCCTTGTGAAAAGACGCATGTAAGGAAGAAGAACCTCGTTACAATAGCAGTCTCAGGGGACGAACCTCCTTGGGAGATATGAAGGCCGGTCCGGCTACCAAGCATTATGTCTGCTCGAACGAGAACTCCGCGACCTCCAAAACAGTCCCTTTTGATGATGTTGAAGGGGTTATTGAAGAATCGCAACTCAGACTAAATCTGCTCTCATCTGTAATGTGTATTCGTCCCCATTCATTGTCTCTCCAATTCCGGTTTCCCGGCACCACAGAGAACGTCTTCTCCGATGGGCAGGCGTTAGAGATACACACCGTACAGGGAGTCGTGCAAACAGACCACCACCGTGCAGTCTTCTGGCCACGGTAAAACGCGATATCGGTCGTCCAGTCGCCTGTATCGTGTGTCTAGCGATTTCTCCCGCTGTCTACCGCTTGTTTCTTCTGGCCTGTAAGACAATATACCGGTCATCTGCAGGTGTGGTTCCTGGTGGACGACCATTACTAAACCCCCGGATAGCTGTTCCTGTAGTTTGAAATTGTCTCCAAAGTCGTGAAACGATGCTGGGAGCAATTCCGAACTCTGCAGCCACACTTGTCACACTGCGGCCTTCCTCCAACTTCCCAATGATTCGACCTCGGGTAAAAGCATCCAGATGTCGTCTAACAGTTTGATTATTCGCCATTTCTCACTGAGGCAGCAACTCGGTGTGATTTTAACTGCTATACGGCGTGCAGTCTCTTGCCAGAAATACTGATCTTACACCGACAACATGTTTTATATTACTCAGACACTCCCCCATTACGTCTACCTGCATATCTGCGCATGTGCTACCGTACATCACCTTACTTAATCTCCTGCTTGGTCTTTCTGTCCGCTCTGCCTCTTCGTTTTCAGCTGATATGCTAATTTTTCGACTTCGTCCTTAATTTTTGCACACCAGTGTATATTCAGGTGAAATAGATGTTGCATATTCAACAGCACACGCTGATCTGAGCCGAAACGCGAACTGTTTATATATAGATAAGCGTTTCATTTCGAAAGTGAAAATGGTAAAGTGAAAGCGACTGGGAAAAATATCTCAGAGAAAATCTGAAACACATATTGAAAAAAAAACTTTTTGTTAATTTTATGATGTCTTTAAACATTATAAAATAAACTCTTTCCTTTATTTTTTTTGGATGACTCGTGTTTCGAAAAATAGATTTCCAAGACGGGATGATCTATTTCTGGAAAACTGTTTTTAAAACATCCATTCTTGGAAATGTATTTTTAGAAACATGAGTCATCCAAAAACATAAAGGGAAGAGATAATTTTATAATGTCTAAAGACATCATACAATTAACAAAAAGATTTTTTTTAATATGTGTTTCAAATTTTCTCTGAGATATTTTTCCCAATCGCTTTTATTTTATAATTTTCCCCTTCAAATCGAATGGCTTATCAATATAAACGGTTGGTGTTTCGCTTCACATCCGCGCATGATGCTGAAAATGCAACGTCCTGGATCTTCATAGCAGATACCATATTTTAGAATTGTTTTCCGTTTGAAATGATTTTGGAATTTTGATACATATTGCATGTATTGTTTTATGTTTCTTTTGGAAATGGTAGTGAATAAGATGTTTATGAATGATTTTACGAATCTTACCGTGTCGAGAATTCGATCCAACACTTTCTCTTTAAAACTTTGGCACGACTGAGTACATATATGATTCTTTTGGAAAAATGTGACAACCGTTTCTCTTCAGATATGATATTGTATATTTATGATTCTTATTTTCAATTATTGTTAAATCCATAATGTCTAAAGATATTATAAAATTAACATGAAGTTTTTTTTTTAATATGTGTTTCAGATTTTCTGAGATATTTTTTTCAGTCGCTTTCAATTTTCCATTTTCACTTTCGAAATGAAGCTCTTATCTGTATAAAAATTCAGCACCTCGGTTGAGATCACCGTCTGCTGCTGAAGATGCGACATCTCCTTCACCTGAATATAATGGATGGTTATTCTATATATTTTATTGCTCTCTTGGAAAAGACGACCTCCTAGTGTACTCGGTTATCGTTTTCCTTCAGAGAATAATCTTGGACATTGAAATTCTATTCATTTTTTGACACTTTTGGACAAAATGCAGAGTAGATTCGTGAATGGTTCAGATCAGCGGCTGAAGATTTTCTTCACCTGGATAAAAGCTTCCTCATAGCAGATAAGATCCCTATAAATAATACTCTACAATAGGGTGATATTCTATATATTTTAGGACGAGAAAGAAACAAATAGGGTCTGGATTTCTTCACAGAGGATTTCTTAAAGCGTTCGAATTTGAAATCGGCTTGCTCAGTCGTCAAACCGAAAATAAATATTTGATCAACCATTTTATTTCCTTGTCGAATCAAAATGAATTTGAACTATCCTATTGTTTAGACACTAAAGTTTTGTTTTCCCCCACACCTAATAAAGTATATTTTCTGAATGGGGTTCTGAAATTCAAATACTTTTGAGACCGACTGTCTGATTATACTATAACAACCACTAAATCTTAAAATAGATTGGATTTACTAAAATAGATTGGCTACGGTAGGCTGTATCGACGCCGAAATCCTATTCCCGAAGACGGCTAATTGCCTGATAAGGCGTTCTTAAATCTGGGACAACGAAATTCTTCCTGGAAAGATTTCTTTGGAAATTAGTTCCTTTTGAGTATTTATGTAGCTATGCGAACTCTAAACTTGTAATCGGAAAATGAAAATGTTAAAGTGAAATCCACTGGGAAAAATACCTCAGAGAAAATCTAAAACACATCTTATAAGAAGCACATTTTCGAAAAGAATCTTAAACAATCGTGTCGAAGCGGAAAACGTTGGATCGGTTATCTGGCCCCCAAAAGAATCACAAATATACACATCAGGTCGACACGTTGGATCGGTTATAATTAATTCGAGCCATGTTTTCGAAAAGAATTATAAAATATATATAATGGTCTGAAGAGAAACGTTGGATCTGTTATCTGGCCCCCAAAGGATTCATAAATATACACATCATGTCTGAAGCGGAACGGTTGTGACATTTTTTCAAAAGAATCATAAATACACACATCATGTCGAAACGTAGGATCGGTTATCTGGCCCACTAAAGAATCATAAATATACACATCATATTTGAAGCGAAACGATAAATCTGCCCCACATTTTTTCAAAAGAATGATAAATATGCACATCATGTCTGAAGAGAAACGGTTGTCACATTTTCCCAAAAGAATCATAAATATACACAATAGTGTATATTTATGATTTCCAAGAATGGATGATCTTTTCTGGGAAATCTCTTTTTAGAACATCTTATCAGGACTTAGTGTTCTGTGCATCATTTTTGGAAACATAAATACAGTCTGTAATCGGGTTCTTATCCTCAAGTTCTAAGTCCTGAACTGGAACAGTGAGCTGATGAAATGTAAGCTTTGTTCTGATGTACTGCTGGGCTGGATAGTAACTGCACGTGAAGGGATTTGAAATCCTCTTTTATTCAATCACTATTATTTACAAACTTCCCAACTCGGGAGTGATACAGAAAGTAAAAGACCGCACTTGGGTCGAACTTAACAATCAAATAATATTTAAATATTTTAATATAATAGACTAAACCTAAAATAGAAATTAAATCAAAGTTTGCTCACAGAGCGATTCGCGGAGATTGGCCTCTACCAAAAAGGGTGCATAGCAAGATATACTAATACTAACGCACTTCAAATTGTTTTACAATGCAATCACGTAATAAGCACTATGGCTTATAAATTTAAACTGCTAGCTGGTCAGACGAACGTTGAGCCGAGTGGCCGTGATCTGAGACTAAGCTCTCTCACACTGAGAGGTTTTTACCTCTGGCTTAAATAGTACTTCGCTGTACTTCAAAATTAGCATAAGCTGAAACCGCGCGCTTCTTCTGACGGGAAGTTGAAGCAGAGAGGAGATAGACAGATTTAAATTAAAATAAAACTTGGTTAGTTTAACTAAAACCTTACAATCCATTCTTCAAAATCTACTTTTAGAAACATGAGGGATCCAGAGACATAAAGGGAAGCGCTAATTTTTTAATTTCTAAAGACATCATAAAATAAACAAAAAGATTTTTTTTAATATGTGTTTCAGATTTTCTCTGAGATATTTTTCCCAGTCGCTTTCACTTTAGCATTCTCACTTTCAAATTGAATGGCTGACCTATATAAACGGATTGGTGTTTCGCTTCAGATCAGCGCATGCTGTTGAAGATGCAAAATCCTGGACCTCCATAGCAGGTAGGATATTTGACATGGTTTTGGAATTTTGATAGATATTTTATACATTGTTTCAGGTTTCTTTTGGAAATTGGAGCGAATAAGATGATTATGAATGATTTTACGAGTCTTTTCGAAACCTGTATCAAGAATTCAATTCAACACTTTCTCTTTAAAACTTTGGCACTATTGAGTATATATATGATTCTTTTGGGAAAATGTGACAAGCGTTTCTCTTCAGATCTGATATTGTATATTTATGATTCTTATTTTTAATTATTGTTAATTTTATAATGACAAAAGACATTATAAAATTAGCAAAAAGTTTTTTTCTTAACATGTGTTTCTGAGTTTCTCTGAGATATTTTCCCCAGTCGCTTTACCATTTTCACTTTCGAAATGAATCGCTTATCTATATAAACAGCTGACGTTTCGGTTCAGATCAGCATGTGCTGTTGAAGATGAAACATCTCCTTCACCTGAATATGTATTCGACGGTTATTCTACATATTTTATGCAGCTCTTGAAAAAGACGACCACCTACGGTATTCGGTAATGGTTTTCCTTCAGAGAATACTCTTGCACATGGAAATTCTATATAGTTTGTGACTCCTTTGGAAAAAATGAGGAGAAGATTCCTGAATGGTTCAGATCAGCTGCTGAAGATTTACTTCACCTGGATAAAAGCTTCCTCATAGCAGATAGGATCCCTATGAAGAACAGTCTTCTATAGGGTGCTATTCTATATACTTTAGGACGAGAAACAAAGAGATAGGGTTTCGATTACTTCGTAGTGGATTTCCTAAAGGGTTCCGAGATGAAAAGGGCTTCTTCGGTCGTCCAAAAAAAATGGACATTTGAACGACCATTTTCCTTCCTTGTCAAACCAAAGTGGGCCACTTTGTTTCCTTGTCGATCGAAAGAGGATTGGAACGACCCTTTTGTTTATCCACTAAAGTTTTGTTTTCCACCACCTGAAGAAGCATATTTTCTAAATGGGGTTCCGGTATTCATATACTTTTGTGACCGACTGTCTGATTATACTATAATAACCACGAAATCGTAAGAGATTTTCTACTTTAGGTGTATCGACGCCGAAATCCTATTCGCGAAGACGGTTCTTAGCCAGAAAACGCGTTCTTAAATCTTGGACCATGAAACTCTGCCTGGAAAGATTTCTTTGAAAACGAGTTTCTTCTGAGTATTCACGAAGTTATGTCAAATCTAAACTGAAAACGGTAAAGTGAAAGCTACTGGAAAAATATCTCAGAGAAAATTTGAAAAACATCTTATAAGAAGTACATTTTCGAAAAGAATCATAAAACAATAGTATCGAAGGGGAAACTTTTTATCGGTTATCTGGCCCCCAAAAGGCCCACAAACGAATCATAAATATACACAGCATGTCGCAACGTTGGATCGGTTATAATAAATTCGGGCCATATTTTCGAAAAGAATTATAAAAATATATATAATGGTAGGAAGAGAAACGTTGGATCGGTTATTCGTCCCCAAAAGAATCATAAATATGCACATCATGTCTAAAGCGAAACGGTTGTCACATTTTCCCAAAAGAATCATAAATATATACATCATGTCGAAACTTTCGATCGGTTATCTGGCCCTCAAACGAATCATAAATATACACATCATGTCTGAAGAGAAACGGTTGTCACATTTTTCCAAAAGAATCAAACTATACAGAATAGTGTCAAAGTTTTGAAGAGAAAATGCTGAATCGAATTCCTGATACAGGTTTAAAAAGATTCGTAAAATCTTTTGTAAAAATCTTATTTGCTCCAGGTTCCAAAAGAAACAGAAAACAATATATACAATATCTATTAAAATTCAGTGGCGGCTCGTAGCTAAAATTAGTGGGGGTGTTGTCACAAAAAAATTTAATTCAATACATTCGACCATTTAAGAACAAGTGTGTTCCGAAACATCCGTTGTGTCATCAGCCATTAATGCTACAAGCTTTTCTAATTTCATTCCTTATCTCCTCATGATATGTTTGAAAGAGGCAATCAAGTATCTAGTTGTGAATGGTCTTAGAAACACCTTTGAAGACTTCACTAGTTTCTAAGTGATTCTTCAAATCTGAATCTAATTTAGAAGTAAAATTTACTAATCCTCTAAATACACCTGGATTTACTGAATCGTCTTTTTCATCATGTCCACGTATGGAAGTTTCAAAGTTTCCACAAAAGAAAATACAGTCTATTATTTTGCACAAAATTTCACGGTTCTTTTTAACCTTTATGTTACGCTCATTGATTGAAAGTCTGTATCCCTCACTAAGTTTCTCCTTAATACTAACGGTTCCTAAAAGTGCAGTGAAACTACATTATCAACATGCTTCTTTGACATCTCATGCTTTTCAGTGTTTCCTTTCATTTTGTTTATATTTTTGAAACCGTGTTTTGTCCACGTTACATCACCTCCAAACAGCAAGTGTGGGAAGCAAAAGAGCATTTTTTACTTGACAACCGCAAAGCCAATTTTTCCGTTGGTACCATTCAGAATTGAAACTACGAATATATTTCTTCTTGTTTCTTATGTCTGGCTGAGAGATTAGAGTATCAGTTGTTGAACGACCTCTTTTCTTAATTGTACTTTTCTCATGGAGAGACAGCTGCGAAAACGAAAGCTCTTGAAGTTCACTTACAGTCACAGAATTCATTAGTTGAGGATGCAAGGACATGGTTAAAGTTTTCTGTAAAATAAAAGAACCGAAAAAAATGAATCAAATAGAATAGTTGAAAAAATAATCTAACCAAGAATATGGTGTATGATTTTTTAATCACAGCACACGCGGAGTAAAAAAAAAGAAACTCCTCCAAACGGCACTCCAGATTCGGCACTGTAAGAGCAACAGTGCCCTTCTTCTTCTAAGTGCGCATGCGGTAAACAACAAAATATCACACGCGCGAAGTAAAAAGTAATCACGTTTCCAGAATTTCGGCATTGTAAGAGCGACAGTGCTCTTCTCGCTGAGTGGCTCGAGTGCTGTGTTCTGTGTGCGCATGCGCAGATCAACCAAACACCAAGCCGCTGGAACTGCGAAGCCCGCAGTTCCATACAAAGACTTTCGTACCTTTTTTATAAACTGGCGGATGGCTACTGACATTAAGTTTAAGGATTATAGATTGTAGAAGTATAAAGAAAGAATTAAAGAAAAAAAACGACCCATTATATTAAATATTAAAAATAATAATAAGTGGAAATAGGGGGTGCTGCAGTTCCACAGTGCTTATTACGAGCCGCCACTGTTTAAATTCCAAAACCGTGTGAAAGGAAAACAATTTAAGAATATACTACGTATTATGAAGATCCAGGATGTTGCAACTTCAACAGCATGCACTGATCTGAAGCGGAATGCCAACCGTTAATAAATTACAGGCCATTCAATTTGAAAGTGAAAATGTTTAACCGAAAGCGACTGTGAAAAATATTTGAGAGAAAATCTGAAACACATATTAAAAAAAATCTTTTTGTTAATTTCATGGTTTTGACATTATAAAATTAACTCCTCCCTTTATGTTTTTGGATCACTCATGTTTCTAAAAGTAGATTTTGAAGAATGGATGTTCTAAAAAGAGATTTCCCAGAATAGATCATCCATTCTTGGAAATCATAAGTATACACTATTGTGTATATTTATGGCTCTTTTGGAAAAATATGACAACCGTTTCTCTTCAGACATGATGTGTATATTTATCATTCTCTTGGGAAAATGTGGGGCAGATTTATAGTTTCGCTTCAGACATGATGTGTACATTTATGAGTCTTTTGTAGGCAAGATAACCGACTCAATGTTTCGACATGATGTATGTATTTATGATTCTTTTGGAAAAATATGACAACCGTTCAGCTTCAGACATGACGTGTATATTTATGATTCGTTTGGGGGCCAGATAACTGATCCAATGTTTCTCTTCAGACCATTATATATATTTCATAATTCTTTTCGAAAACATGGCTCGAATTAATTATAACCGATCCAACGTGTCGACCTGATGTGTATATTTGTGATTCTTTTGGGGGCCAGATAACCGATCCAACGTTTTCCGCTTCGACACGATTGTTTAAAACTCTTTTCGAAAATGTGCTTTCTCTGAGGTATTTTTCCCAGTCGATTTCACTTTAACATTTTCATTTTCCAATTACAAGTTTAGAGTTCGCATAGCTACATAAATACTCAAAAGGAACTAATTTCCAAAGAAATCTTTCCAGGAAGAATTTCATGGTCCCAGATTTAAGAACGCCTTATCAGGCAAGGAACCGTCTTCGGGAATATAATTTCGGCGTCGATACAACCTACCGTAGCTAATCTATTTTAGTAAATCCAATCTATTTTAAGATTTCGGGGTTGTTATAGTATAATCAGACAGTCGGTCACAAGTATTTGAATTTCGGAACTCCATTCAGAAAATATACTTTTTTAGGTGGGGGGAAACACAAAACTTCTCTCTGGGTTTTGTGTTTTCCTTTTCTCTTGTTCTTTCTTTTTTAGGGGGGGTCTCTTCTCTATGGGTGGGGAAGAAAAACAAAACCCTGTTTAAACAAAAGTGTATTTCAAATCCATTTCGGTTCGACAAGGAGACAAAATGGTCTTGCAAATATTTATTTTTGGTTTGACAACTGAACAAGCCGTTTTCATCTTGGAACGCTTTAGGAAATCCTCTATGAAGAAATCCAGACCCTATTTGTTTCTTTCTCGTTCTAAAACATATAAAATATCACCCTACAGAAGTGTATTATTTATAGGGATCTTATCTGCTATGAGGAAGCTTTTATCCAGGTGAAGAAAATCTTCAGCAGCTGATCTGAACCATTCACGAATCTGCTCCTTATTTTTTCCAAAAGTGTCAAAAAATGAATAGAATTTCCATGTCCAAGATTATTCTCTGAAGGAAAACCATTACCGAATCCACTAGGAGGTCGTCTTTTCCAAGAGAGCAATAAAGTATATAGAATAACCATCCATTATATTCAGGTGAAGGAGATGCCGCATCTTCAGCAGATCTGAACTGAAACGCTGAATTTTTATACTGGTAAGCGCTTGATTTCGAAAGTGAAGATGGTAAAGTGAAAGCGGCTGGGAAATATATCTCAGAGAAAATCTGAAACACATATTAACCCTCCAACCGGCAAGGCTGTAAATATGCGTCAGAAAATATTGGCTCTCATACTGGCAAGACAACATATATGCGCCCAAATATTTTGGCCCTCATAACGGCAAAGCAGCATTTTGCGTAAGCCTCAATTTTGGAAGAAAACGGCGAAGCAGCATATATGCGGCCTGTCTTTGAATGCCCTCCCCTGTCTGGTCTTAATTTAAACTCACAGGTGATAATTTTCTACTGCGGGAAGTAACTGATCTGTGGAAACTAACTTTTTGCTAGAGGCAAATGTGTTTTCTCGTTAAGTTTTGAATAAGAAGTCGGAATAAATAGTTCACTCAAAACTTCCATCCTTTCTGTGTTTATGCCAGCTTATTTATGTATACAGAATTTCTATTTTCCAGCTTAATTACTCTCCAAATTTTAGATCATAGTTTGGAAAAATGAAATTGCAATTACAATTAAAATTAAAATGCAATAGTAATTGCAATTGCAATAATTTTTTTAAATGTGTGATTCCAATGACATTGCCATTGTAATTAGACTCTGCAATTACTTTGCATTTACAATTAGAATGTGACCACTTTTTAATAAAAACAACAGTATATGTAATTGTAATATAATTCTTAAATACAGTTACAGTTGCAATACAATTGCAATTACAGATATTATAATTATATAATCTAATTACAATTATAAATTTTATTGCATCTAATTACAATTACAATAAAAATGTAACTGCAAATATATTAGTTAATTACAATGCAATTTTAATTGCAATTGAAGTACGTAATTATAACTACGTAATTAGGAAAGTAATTGACCTTTATAATTGGAATTACGTAGCCTAATGAAATTATGATCATAATTTTAATTCTAATTGTAGTATTCAGTTGAAATTACACTGTAATTGTAATAACATTATACGATAACTAGGTAATTAGAATTACAAAGTAGCTTTTTTTATTACATTTACAATTTATGCAATTTCATTTAAATTATAATTACTCTGTATATATGAAATCTAATTTGATATTCAGTGCAATTCCAATTACATTGGAATTGTATAATCAAATTGCAATTATATAATCTAATTACAATTACACTGTAATTGTAACTCCAGTAGGTAATTATAATTATATAATTAGGAAGATAATTGCTTCTGATAAATGCAATTACGTAGCCCAGGAAAGTCATAATCTTAACTGCAAACGTAACTGTAGTATGCAATTGAAAACACAGTAATTGTATTAATATTATACAATTATTTTTGTATTTATATTCACAATGTAACTATTTTTAATTACAATTTACGCAATGTGTTTTAATTATAATTACATTTTAATTGTGAAATCTAATTGGATACATAGTATAATTGTAATTATATAATCTAATAACAATTACAATTTAACTGTAATAACATCTTAATTAAATTTAAGATTATTGCAATTATGTAATCAGAAAAGCAAACGACCCTTATAATTTCAGTGACATAGGCAAGAGAAATCGTGATCGTATTTGTAAATTACAGTAAATCATAGTATATGCGAAATGTTTTTCCATTTTAGATGATGAGTTGTTAAATAATAGAACGGTATAATGACCTACAAGAAAAATATTACTATTTTCTGTCTGGAATCATCCTGCATGTATTGCAGTGTGTGATAGCGGCATGAACTGGAATTTATTTAAAGGAAGTAATATGGACTATTTTATATAAGCTTAAATGCACATAACATTAGTAAGCAAATATGTATGTTTATGATCTTCTTCGATATACATGTAAATTTGAGTTAACAGATTAAGGAAAAGCAAGCAAAGAGTGTAGGCCTGCGCAAAGGGATGTTTTCGCGGAGGATTTGTTAAGTGAAGCTCGTCTTGTTTTATATTACACAAAAAATAACTCAGAAAAACTTCATTTATGCTTTCCTTTTCAGCAAGGGGGTCATCAAGGATTAAACTAAATCTCATAATTTTATCCAACTGATTGCTTTAGCTGGTAGAAAAATGACGCTGACCTGCCCAACTGCTGTATGTACTAAATATTTTACTAACTGTATTTATTACAAATTGCCGCTCAGACAGGAAACTGGTTTGTGACCGTGACTGCCGCACCGAAAAACCCGGGTTCGAATCCTGGATTAGGCATGGATGTAATTTGTCCATCCCTTTGTGAGGTTCAACTCTTTAAATCCAAAGCTCTAACTCCGAACCCCAGGAACACTTAACAAGCGAATAATCGCTTAAGTGTGAACAGAACACGTAAGACTTGAGAAGGGTTTGAAACCCTTTATTTTTCAATATATTTACAATCAGTTCCGGCTTGGAACTTTACAATAAAGCCGCCACTCGGGCTTGAACTTAAATACTAAATAATTTGAGCTAAAATTAACTTAACTAAAGCTCTTAAGGAATATAGCCGAAGCTATCAGAATCTAACTAGTTGGCCCTTATTAATTAAATCCGCGAAGCCTAGCAAGGGCCTAAGATATGGCCGAGCGTAATAATAGCTAAGAGAGATGTAGCCAGAAGGCAAACGCGCGCTAGTCAGGAAATCAGACTCTCTCTCTCTCGAAGTCGGTTAAGTCACGACTTAAATAGTACTCATTCTCATTCGCATTATCTGCTTTTCTGAAATTACATTCTGGCAGGAAATTGTAAGCCAAAATTAGAATAAGATAGGAAAGATACAAAACTTAAAATAACTGTTAGAAAACGTATAATAAACCTTACATCTTTCCCCACCAGAATTTAACTACTCCCAAATAAAGGTCTTAAACGACCTTGTTTAAGAGTTTAAAATTCTATACCAGAAGTCCTTAATATCAAAATTTAAACTTCTAGAAATTCGTTTTTTTAATGACTTTCGTCATTAAATTCCTGATTAGGGCCACCTTTACAACAATTTCTGAAGCTATACTAACTAAGGAAAATATAACAGATTTACAATTTGAATTTGATTACAGACATCTACTTCGTCTTTATTTTTAGTCAGACATCAGTCTTGTCCTTCCAACTAATCTGAAAGGAAAAATATTAGTAATGTCTTTCATACAATTTCGATTTTTGTTACAAATACTCTGTTGAAATTATTTTGGCCCTCAAACGTTTTCATTCACACGAACTAAACTGTTCTTCCCCCATGCACTTCAGAAATTGTTCTGAGTGAGACGAGGTTTTCAATGTTGTGTTATCGCGACGACCAGCTACCACTATCCAATCGCTATGATTTGTTATAAACTCGACTTTTCAAACCTTAGAAAACTCCTTTACCACAGAACTAGACCTAATGTCCTAAAATAGAGCTTAAATTTAAAATTCTTAAGTGAAGCCTGGAGAACCTAACTTTAAACACATTCAATCTATACTTTCATGCCATACATCTTTTACATAACTATATTTGCATTCATACTTGACCCAAACACATTCGTTTAACTTTTACAAAAGTTTAAAAGTTAATATTAACATTTCAAATTCAACAGAATATTTTAACACGTAATACTTTAAAATTCATTTTACATCATTCGTTATAGTTGCTATGCCAAATTCACAGTGCTTGGCTACAATGTTTAATTTGACGCAATTGAAATCTTTCGACTAAACAATTCAGAAATTAGCTTCTCGGAACTTGAGAATTCTAAAAGTATTTACAAAATAAATTGTTCGCCAACTTGCGAATTTAAATTCTTTTCTATTTAACAGATAGTTACAATTACATTCTCATAAACTTGCGAATTCAAATTTTCGTTTTGAACAGTATTTCAGTATTTAGCAACTTTAAACACATGACATAAATCGAACTTTCAATACAAACTAGAAAACAAGGAAATTTTCACTTATCGTTGTTGGCTTCTATACTCCTGCATCCTCATTGCGCAGAATTCTTGAAATGTTGACGATGCTAAACTTTGGACTCTAACACGTCTCGGACGGCTGGTATTCTGCTCCGGACCTTCTTTTCTTTTAATTCCTCGGTCGTTGAAACGGGACTCTTTTCTAATGGGCTGTGGATTTTGGAATTCCAATTTTCTCTTTGTCTTGTATCTTGCCGACCTTGCTTCTGGATCTCTGAAGAGTCTCTTGCTCCTTCTTGGTTCCTGGGAATGAACGGACCTCATTTCGTCGGGTTGCCTTCTCTTGATTCTTGCTTCTGGTTGGCATATTCTTCTGGCCTCTTCTTGCGGCATTGGTTCTGTAGTTCGCCTTTTTCGCTTTTGTTTCAACAGCCTTTTCCAATGTCTTTTAGGTTCTGACTCTTGTTGAAGGGGAACTTTCATGTCTTTAGTACTCCTCATTCTGGCGGAGTTTTGCTCTTGTTGAAGTTGTCTTCTTTTCGCTATGGGTTCTTCTTCAGTGTTAGCTGCCATTCTTTTCGTTGTTGAGGGATCCTTGTTTGGTGATGCTGAAATTACAACTCTTGGTGCTGTTTCAGGAGCGTGCAATAATTCTTTTAAGATTGAAAAATCCGTACAACTATAGCATGGCTTAATTTGGCTAATGTTCGCGATAGATTGTTGACCGTTTTCTGCTTTTAAGTAAACCGTTGAAAATTTTATCTTCTCTATGATAAAAGGGCCCTCAAACGTAGGTTCAAATTTGGCCACCCTATTTTCGGATGCTGATGAATGGGAATGCTTTAGTTTTAGGACTTACTGTCCTGTGGTATATTTTACTTCATGTCTGTTTTTGTTGTAGTATAACTATTGTTTTGACCTTGCCGCATCTGAATATTTGATGGCATCATTAATAATATTTTGAATGTAATTCAATTTAAACTCTTCCTGTCTTTGTTGAACGAAAAATAGCTTATCCAGAGGCGTTAAAAATTTTCTTCCTAGGAATAGTTCTGCGGGGTTTTTTTTAGTTGTATTGTGCTTTGCTGTTCTTAAGGCAAATCCTAATTCCTTGACGCAGCTGTGCCAACGGTCATGATAATTCCTCACATATCCCCGAATAATTTTAACTATATTTTTATTCACGCGTTTCGCAATATTTGATTGCGGTCTATAAGGTAGCATTTTTAGATGGCGTATGCCAAGGCCTGTGCACAGGTTTCCAAATAAATTACTTACAAATTGGATACCATTATCTGATATTACTTTTACTGGGGCCCCGTATTTTAAAATATATTTATTTAGATATGAATCTGCTACTATTTTTTGCTGAAGCCCGTTTAAGGGCAATTATTTCTACCCACTTTGAGAAATGGTCTACGATGGTTAACAAGTATCGGTTTTTATTAATGTTTGTTCTGGGGTAGGAACCAAGCAAATCAATGCCAACCAATTCATTTGGGAACGTGGTTTTTATGCTATTTAAGTACCCGGCCGGGTTGTAATTAACGTCGTTAATTAATTGACACAAATGACATGACCTGACATACGCCGTCACAACTTTATATAACTGAGGAAAATATACCGCTTCGCTGACCCTTTGTGGTATTTTCCTCACACCCAAATGGGCTCTTAATTTTGAGTCATGCAGCTCCTCTAATATACTTAAGCGTAGACTCGTTGGGACTACCGGCCGCAATTCTTGATTATTGTTGGTAGTTTTCGTATTAAACAATAATTTATCTATAATTTCATAATGAGCTGCCCTATTGCGAATAGCCGTTAAGTCTACATGGTCAAAATTTTCTGAATCTTCCAGATACGCATAAATATCTTTAAATTCTGGGTCCGTCTTTAACTCGGCAATTATTGTTTCCCGTGATTCAATTATTTTTGCAGTTAGCATCGTACATTTAATTGTATTTCCGTCTTCATCGATTTTAATCCGGGACAGGGCTTCTGCAACTACATTTTCTTTCCCCGGCGTGTGTTTTATTATTAAGTTACATTCTTGCAGTTTTAGTGTCCAACGTATGAGCCGAGGAGAAAGATTTTTTCCGGAATATAGGCGACCAACTGCCGCGTGATCTAAATACAGAGTTATTGGGACACTTCCAAAGAACACCCGAAATTTTTGCACCGCTAGTAGAACTGGGAGTGTTTCCCGTTCTGTTGCCGTATAATTTCGCTGAGTTTGGTTAAGCGTTTTGCTAAAGAAAGCTGTTGGCTTCCCGGTTTGGGAGATAACTGCGCCAACTGCGTAGTCTGAAGAGTCTGCTGATATTTCCAAATTTTGATCCCCTTCCGGGAATTTAAGAACAGGGGCCTTAATTAAGGCGTGTTTCAATTCTTCAAACGTCGTGTTCGCCTCCGCTGTCCATGTGAATCTAGTCTTTTTTCGTTTAAGTACCAACAAAGGTTCAACTATTTTAGCAAAATCTTTAATGAATACTCTATAATACGAACACATTTCCAAGAAGGATGATAACATTTTAGCCATATTTGGAGGAAAATAATTTTTAATCGCTAAAATTTTTGAATTGTCAGTTTCTATACCGTTTTTCGAGATTTTCTAGCCTCAATTCCTTGGCGGCAAACTTGCACTTTTTAGGATTAACTTTTAAGGGGTCTCATACCTTCTAAAGAGTCGTGATGCATGCTGAAAGTGTGTCTGTCTCGACTAATCATAATATTTTAAATACTTTTTCACATTACACAAAAATTTAAATGCCATTTAAGATATGTTTCAATTCTAAGAAAATCATAAAATAACCCTCTTCATTTAATTACAAAAAATAATATAATACATATAATATAAGATAACTTTAAAAAAAATTATGTTACTTTACGATCCGTAAGATAACTAAATTTAGAATATATGTATTAGTTTACAACTTGCTTTAAAATGATCCCAAAACTACATTTTATAGAATGAATTAACAATACAAAAAATATTTTAACATGAATATTTTATAAATTATGCAAATTTGAAGAAAAAAGAGAAATATCATATAGTTATTTACTCATTAAAAATAACCTAAATGTGTAAATAGCTCAATGATATTAATTCATTCTATAGATAATATAACTATATATACACAGGAAAAAAATTGGGCTTATACGTTCAATAGTTTTTTTTAATCTTACGGATCGTCATGAAAATTAGTGTTTTGAGAAAACGCAGCTTAAAGTTAAGTTATGGAAAAAATAAAATCAAAATAAACTTACATCCCTAAAATTTGCCAGATTGATAGGAAAAACCTTCTCCTAATAATGATTATTAATTTTTTCTTAATTGTTCTAAGTATTTTTTCATGGAAGCCCTTAATGTTTGGAAATCAGCACTAATTTCAGCAGTTTGAACTTTCCATGTCAGCTTACCTCACGATCCGTAAGATAACTAAATTTAGAATGTAAGTATTGGCTCATGACTTGCTTTAAAATGATCCCAAAAGTGAATTCTATAGAATGAATTAACAATACAAAAATTATTTTTACATAATTATTTTAAAAATCATGGAAATTTCAAGAAGAAAGAAAAATATAAATTTATAGTTAATCACTAATTAAAGATAACCTAAATGTGTAAATATATAAATGATAATAATTCATTCTATAGACAATATAAATATATATACACAGGAAAAAAAATTGGACTTATACATGCAATAATTTGGTGAATCTTCGAATTATGGTAACTTCGCGATTTTTTGGCGAAAATTTGGCAACCAACCCTGCTACAACAACCTGCGAGTTTTTTTTTTTTTGGACGCCATTTTGTTTTTCCGAAGCAAAGGCTTTTTTTTTTTACTCAATATTTCTTCCAACAATCTGCTAGCCGAATTACGCTTATGCTAGAATTTTTGTGGAACAAAAGTGCTTAATCATGATGGAGATTAGGTGCGAAATTGTTTGTAAGTGCTTATTATCTAAAATCACGATCGGAATTTTCCGGAAAGTAGTAGAACAAAACAGAAATTTGTTTTCACAGGGCAAATTTATATATGAAACAAGTAAATAATTTTTCTCATAAATTAGAAACATTTGCACGAAAATGCAGGAAAATTTTGTGATCTATGATTCAAACTGTACACTTCTCAGATTATTGCTAAAGTCCTAGCTAGTAATTTTTATCGCCTTACTAAAATGTCGCCAAACTACCAGTTACCATATTCCGAAGTTTAGCCAATAATTTTTTTTAATCTTACGGATCGTCATGAAAATTAAGAGGCATTTTCTCAAAACACTTAAACTATAATTATGAAAAAGAAATTAAAACAAACGTACATGACTAAAATTCACCAGCTTGATAGTAAACAGCTTCTACTGATAATAATTGTTCATTTTTTTAATTGTTCCAAGCGTTTTTTTCTGCGAGCCTCTAATGTTCGGAAATCATTGCGAAT
>KK120712.1:16624-30350 GCA_000611955.2 Stegodyphus mimosarum | reverse complement strand
ATTGGGAGGGGGCGTGGGACAGAATGAGTGTGGGTGTGGGAGGGATTGAGTAGGGTGTGGGAGGGAGGGAGTGTGCAAGGGCGGGATTGAGTGTGGTAGGGAGGGAGAGTGTGGGAGGGAGAGACTAGGAGAAACGGAGAGGGTGGGAGAGAGAGATTGTGGGTGTGGGTGTGAGTGTGAGGGAGTGTAACTGTGGGATGTGGGAGTGGGAGTGTGGGATTGTGGGCGAGAATGAATGTGAGTGTGTGAGTGGTAGAGTGATAGTGTGGTTGTGTGGGTGAGTGTGTGGGTGAGAGTGTAGGTGAGGGTTTGAATGAGAATGTGTATGAGAATATGGATGAGTGTAGATGAGTGTTAATGAGAATGTGGATGAGAATGAGTGTGACTGTGTGAGTGTGAGTGTGGGAGATTTAGAGTGTGGGAGAGAGTGCGGGTCAGAGTAAGGGTGAGAGTAAGTGGGAGTAGGAAAATAAGTGAGAGTGGGAGTGGGAGTTTTGGAGAGTGGGGTTGGGAGTGTGGGTTAGAGTGTGGGTTTGGTGTGAGTGTGGTTGAGGTGTGGATGTGGGTGAGAGTGCGAGTGTGGGAGATTGGGTGATGGGGAGAGAGTGGAGATAGTGGGAGAGTGTTGGTGTGGGAGGGAGTGAGTATACATGTGGGAGGCAGGGACGGAGGGTGGGTGGGAGTGTTTGGGAGGGAGTGTGTGGGAGGGCGAGTGTATGAGGGAGGGAGAGAAGGAGGGAGATGGTGGCAGGGAGAGACTGGTTGGGAGAGAGTGGGTGGGAGTGTATGTGAGATTGGGTGGGAGAGAGTGTGGGAATTAGTGTGAGAGAGAGTGTGGGTGAGAGTGTGGGTTAGGGAGTGTGGGTAAGAGGGGTGATGGAGTAAGGGAGTGTGGGAGAGTGGGAGTGCCTTCGTGGAGGACTTTAAGGGATACTGGCCCGTATACACGTTACACATGGGGAAAACACCGAAAACGCCCATGCAGCCAGCCCGTTCGCGGGATTCGAACCTCGGACCGAACTACCAGTGTTCAGCGTCTTCACCGCTCGGCCGCTGATGAGCCGTGTGAGTTTGGGCGATGGGGAGATAGTGGGAGAGTGGTTGTGTGGGAGGGAGGGAGTGTGGGAGGGAGGGACAGAGGGAATGTTTTGAAGGGAGAGAGATTGTGTGAGGGAGGGAGAGGGTGGGAGGGAGAGACTGTGTGGGAGAGAGTGGGCAGGAGAGAGGGTGGTGAGAGTAAGCGGGAGAGAGTGTGGGACTTAGTGTGGGAGAGAATGTGGCAGACATTGTGGGTGAGAGTGTGTGTTAGGGAGTGTGGGTGAGACAGAGTAAGGGAGTGAGGCAGTGTGGGAGAAATGGAGTGTGGGAAAGAGGGTGAGTGAGAGTATGTGTGAGAGTAAGTGGGAGTGGGGGAATGAGTGGGAGTTGGAGGGTAAGTGGGAATGGGAGTGGGGAGAGTGGGAGTGGGAGTGAGTGTGGGAGAGAGTAAGAGTGTGGGAGAGGTGTGGGTGTGAGTCTGTGAGAGTGTGGGGAAATGTGAGTTTGGGAGATTGAGAAATGTGAGTGGGGAAATGTGAGTTTGAGAGAGGGAGAGAGTGGCAGTTTGTGAGATTGTGAAGGGGCGTGGGAGAAAGTGAGTGTGGGTGCTGGAGGAATTGAGTAGGGTGTGGGAGGGAGTGAGTGAGCAAGGGAAGGATTGCGTATTAAGTGGGAGGGAGTGAGTGTGCAAGGGAGGGATTGAGTGTGGGAGGGAGAGTGTATTGAGAGATTGTGGGAGGGATGGAGAATGTGGGAGGGAGAGAGTGGGAGGAAGGGAGAGGGTGGGAGGGAGAGAGTGTGGGTGTGATTGTGAGTGTGAGAGAGTGTCAGTGTGGGAGTGGGAGTGTGGGTGAGTGTGTAGATGAGAGTGTGGATGTGAGTTTGGCAGAGAGTCTGGGAGAGAGTGTCGGTGAGAGTGTGGGAGTGGGAGTGTGGGTGAGGTGTTGGTGTGGGTGAGAGTGTGAGTGTTGGTGAGTGTGAGTCTGTCAGAGTGTGGGAGACTGGAAGAGAGAGGGATATAGGGAGAGAGTGGCAGTTTTGGAGATTGGGAGGGGGCGTGGGACAGAATGAGTGTGGGTGTGGGAGGGATTGAGTAGGGTGTGGGAGGGAGGGAGTGTGCAAGGGAGGGATTGCGTGTGGTAGGGAGGGAGAGTGTGGGAGGGAGAGATTGTGGGTGTGGGTGTGAGTGTGAGGGAGTGTAACTGTGGGAGTGGGAGTGTGGGATTGTGGGCGAGAATGAGTGTGAGTGTGTGAGTGGTAGAGTGATAGTGTGGTTGTGTGGGTGAGTGTGTGGGTGAGAGTGTGGGAGAGAGTGTAGGTGAGGGTTTGAATGAGAATGTGTATGAGAATGTGGATGAGTGTAGATGAGTGTTAATGAGAATATGGATGAGAATGAGTGTGACTGTGTGAACGTGAGTGTGGGAGATTTAGAGTGTGGGAGAGAGTGCGGTTGAGAGTAAGTGGGAGTGGGAGAATAAGTGAGAGTGGGAGTGGGAGTGTTGGAGAGTGGGGTTGGGAGTGTGGGTTAGAGTGTGGGTTTGGTGTGAGTGTGGTTGAGGTGTGGGTTTGGGTGAGAGTGCGAGTGTGGGAGATTGGGTGATGGGGAGAGAGTGGAGATAGTGGGAGAGTGTTGTTGTGGGAGGGAGTGAGTATACATGTGGGAGGCAGGGACGGAGGGTGGGTGGGAGTGTTTGGGAGGGAGTGTGTGGGAGGGCGAGTGTATGAGGGAGGGAGAGAAGGAGGGAGATGGTGGCAGGGAGAGACTGGTTGGGAGAGAGTGGGTGGGAGTGTATGTGAGATTGGGTGGGAGAGAGTGTGGGAATTAGTGTGAGAGAGAGTGTGGGTGAGAGTGTGGGTTAGGGAGTGTGGGTGAGAGGGAGTGATGGAGTGAAGGAGTGGGGGAGTGTGGGAGAGTATGTGGGAGATTGGGAGAATGGGAGTGTGGGTCAGAGTAAGTGGGAGTGGGAGAATAATTGGGAGAGTAAATAGGAGTGGTAGTGGAAGAGTGTGAGTGACACTGAGAGTGGGAGAGATTGGAAGTTTGGGAGTGTGGGATTGGGAGTGTGGGTGAGTGTGGGTGAGGTGTGGGTGTGGATCAGAATGTGAAGGTGGAAGAATGTGAGTGTTGGAGAGGGTGAGTGTGTGTGACTGTGTGTGTGGGTGAGTGTGGGAGATTGGGAGATAGGGGGAGTGGTTGTGTGGGAGGGATTGAGTGTGCGTGTGGGAGGGAAGCACGGAGGGAGTGTGTGAGGGAGGGAGAGGGTGGGAGGGAGAGAGTGTGGCTGAGAGCGGGTGAGAGTAAGGGTGAGAGTAAGAGGGTGTGGGAGAATAATTAGGAGTGGGAGAGGGAGAGTAAGTGGGACTGGGAGTGGGAGAGTAACTAGGAGTGGGAGTGGAAGAGGGGGAGTGAGAGTGGGAGGGTGGGAGTGCAGAAGGGGGAGTGTGGGAGTATGAGTGTGGGTGAGTGTGAGTGTGTGTGTGTGGGAGAGTGTGGAAGATGAGTAGAGAGTGGGTGTGTGGGAGGGAGGAAGAGAGTATGTGGGTGCGAGAGGGCGGGAGAGATGGAGGTAGTGGGAGATAGGGAGAACCTGTTGGAGGGAATGTGAGACTAAGTGGGAGTGGCAGTGGGAGAGTTTGAGTTGGAGTGGGGGAGTGTGGGGAGTGGGATTGGGGGTGTAGGTGAGAGTGAGTGTGTGTGAGAGTGTGAGTGTTGGTGAGCGTGAGTGTGGGTGTGAGTGGGTGTTTAGAAGTGGAAGCGTGGAGGTGGGAGTTGGGGTGAGAGTGTGGATGAGAGGGTGGATGAGAGTATGGGTGAGAATGTGGATGAGAGGGTGGATGAGAGTGAGTGTGACTGTGTGAGTGTAAGTGGGGGAGATTGTCAGGGAGCACACATACTCTCTCACACTCACACTCTCTACCTCCCTCCCTCCCACACACTCACTCCCACACTCCCTCCCTCTGTTCCACACTCACTCCCTCCGACACTCACACAGTGTGAGCGTCGGTGAGAGTGTGAGTGGGGGTGAGAGTTTGAGTGTGGGAGCGTGTGAGTGCGGGAGAGTGTGATTTGGGAGAGTAAGTGTGGGTGAGTGTGAGTTTGAGTGCGGGAGAGTGTGGGTGTTGGAGATTGGAAGCGAGTGGGAGAGTGTGGGTGTGAGAAGGAATGAGTAAGGTGTGGGAGGGAGTGAGTGTGGGAGGGAGATTGTGAGAGGTAGGGAGAGCATGGGAGGGAGAGAGTGTGGGAGAGAGTGGGTGGGAGAGGGTGTGTGAGTGAGTGTGTGAGTGAGTGTGGCACAGAGTGTGGGTTAGGGAGTGTGGGTCAGAGGGAGTGTTGGAGTGTGGGAGTTGGGAGATTGGAAGTGTGGGAGAGAATGGGTAAGAGTATGGGTGAGAGTAATTGGATGTGGGAGAATAAGTTTGAGTGGGAGGGGAGAGTAAGTGGCAGTGGGAGTGGAAGTGGGAGTGGAAGTGAGAGTGGGAGATTGGGAGATTGGGAGTGGGAGTGGGAGTATAAAAGGGGAGTGTGTGTGTGTGCTTGTATGGGAGATTGTGGGTGAGTGTGAGTGTGAGTGTGTGGGAGTGTGGGAGAGGGAGTGGGTGAGAGTAAGTGGATGTGGGAGAATAAGTGGAAGTGGGAGTGGAAGTAAGTGTGAGAGTAAGTGGGAGTGGAAGTGGGATAGTAAGTCGGAGTGGGAGTGGGAGAGTAAGTGGGAGTGGGGGAGTATTGGAGATTGGGATTGGGAGTGTGGGTGAGAGAGTGTGTGTGAGGGTGTGAGTGTGGGTGAGTGTGAGTGTGGGAGAGCGTGAGTGTGGGTGTGAGTGTGTGTAGAAGTGGAAGTGTGGGAGTGGGAGTGTGGGTGAGAGTGTGGATGAGAGGGTGGATGAGAGTGAGTGTGACTGTGTGAGTATAAGTGGGGGAGATTATCAGGGAGCAGACATAATCTCTCACACTCACACTCTCTACCTCCCTCCCTCCCACACACTCACTCC
The DNA here is from genome assembly GCA_000611955.2 of Stegodyphus mimosarum. Lineage (NCBI taxonomy): Eukaryota > Metazoa > Arthropoda > Arachnida > Araneae > Eresidae > Stegodyphus > Stegodyphus mimosarum. The sequence goes on along the minus strand of KK120712.1, from coordinate 25,322 downwards.
CAAACTCCCTCCCTCTGTCCCACACTCACTCCCTCCGACACTCACACAGTGTGAGCGTCGGTGAGAGTGTGAGTGGGGGTGAGAATTTGAGTGTGGGTGCATGTGAATGCATGAGAGTGTGAGTGTGGGAGAGTAAGTGTGGGTGAGTGTGAGTGTGGGAGAGTGGGTGTTGGAGTTTGGAAGAGAGTGGGAGAGTGTGGGTGTGGGAAGGAGTGAGTGTGGGTGTGAGAGGGAATGAGTAAGGTGTAGGAGGGAGTGAGTGTGGGAGGGAGATTGTGAGAGGGAGGAAGACCATGGGAGGGAGAGAGGGTGGGAGGGAGAGAGTGTGTGAGTGAGTGTGGCACAGAGTGTGGGTGAGAGGGAGTGTGGTAGTGTGGGAGTCGGGTGATTGGAATTGTGGGAGTGTGGGAGAGTATGGGTGAGAGTAATTGGATGTGGGAGAATAAGTGGGAGTGGGAGAGGGAGAGTAAGTGGTAGTGGTAGTGGTAGTGGGAGTGGGAGTGGAAGAGTGGGAGTGAGAGCGGGAGGGTGAGATTGGGAATGTAAAAGGGGAGTGTGTGCTTGTGGGGGAGATTGTGGGTGAGTTTGAGTTTGGGTGAGTGTGAGTGTGGGAGAGTGTGGGAGAGAGAGTGGGTGAGAGTAAGTGAAAGTGGGAGAATAAGTGGGAGTGGGAGAGAGTCGGAGTGGGGGAGTTTTGGAGATTGGGATTGGGAGTGTGGGTTAGAATGTGGGTGTAGATGAGAGTGTGTGTGTGGGAGAGTGAGTGCGGGTGAGCGTGACTGGGTGAGTGCGAGTGTCGGAGAGTGTGAGTGTGGGATATTGGAAGAGAGCGGGAGATTGGAAGTGAGTTTGAGTGGGGAGTGTGGATGAGTGTGAATGAGAGTGTAGGTGAGAGGGTGGATTAGATGGTGGATCAGAGTGAGTGCATGTGTGAGTGTGAGTGTAGAAGTGTGAGTGTAGAAGTGTGAGTGTAGGAGTGGGAGGGTATGGGAGTGACGGTGATTGTAAGAGATTGTGAGATGGGGAGAGAGTGGGAGATAATGGGAGAGTGTGGGTGTGGGGGAGGGAGTGTGCGTGTGGGAGGGAGGGACGGAGGGAGGGGGGGGAAGTGAGTGTTTGGGCGGGAGGGAGTGTTTAGAAGGGAGGGCGATTGTGTGAGGGAGGTAGAGGGTGCCAGGGTGAGACTGGGTGGGAGAGAGGGTGGTTGAGGTTGGGTGGCAGAGAGTGTGGGTGAGAGGGGTGATGGAGCGAGGGAGTGAGGCAGTGTGGGAGAGTGGGAGTGCATTCGTGGAGGACTTTAAGGGAAACTGGCCCGTATACACGTTACACATGGGGAAAACCACGAAAACACCCATGCAGCCAGCCCGTTCGCGGGATTCGAACCTCGGACCGAACTACCAGTGTTCAGCGTCATCACCGCTCGGTCGCTGGTGAGCCGTGTGAGTTTGGGCGATGGGGAGATAGTGGGAGAGTGGTTGTGTGGGAGGGAATGAGTGTGGTAGGGAGGGAGAGAGGGAGTGTTTTGAAGGGAGGGAGAGTGTGTGAGGGAGGGAGATGGTGGGAGGGAGAGACTGTGTGGGAGAGAGTGGGCAGGAGGGAGGGTGGTGAGAGTAAGCGGGAGAGAGTGTGGGACTTAGTGTGGGAGAGAATGTGACAGAGAGTGTGGTTGAGAGTGTGTGTTAGGGAGTGTGGGTGAGACAGAGTAAGGGAGTGAGGCAGTGTGGGAGTGTGGGAAAGAGTGTGGGTGAGAGGATGTGTGAGAGTAAGTAGGAGTGGGGAAATGAGTGGGTGTGGGATTGTGGGCGAGAATGAGTGTGAGTGTGTGAGTGGTAGAGAGATAGTGTGGTTGTGTGGGTGAGTGTGTGGGTGAGAGTGTAGGTGAGGGTTTGAATGAGAATGTGTATGAGAATGTGGATGAGTGTAGATGAGTGTTAATGAGAATGTGGATAAGAATGAGTGTGACTGTGTGAGTGTGAGTGTGAGTGTGTGAGATTTAGAGTGTGGGAGAGAGTGTGGGTGAGAGTAAGGGTGAGAGTAAGTGGGAGTGGGAGAATAAGTGGGAGTGGGAGTGGGAGAGTGGGAGTGTTGGAGAGTGGGGTTGGGAGTGTGGGTTAGAATGTGGGTTTGGTGTGAGTGTGGATGTGGGTGAGAGTGTGAGTGTGGGAGATTGGGTGATGGGGAGAGAGTGGAGATAGTGGGAGAGTGTTGGTGTGGGAGGGAGTGAGTATACATGTGGGAGGCAGGGTTGGAGGGTGGGTGGGAGTGTTTGGGAGGGAGTGTGTGGGAGGGCGAGTGTATGAGGGAGTGAGAGAAGGAGGGAGATGGTGGCAGGTTGAGACTGGTTGGGAGAGAGTGGGTGGGAGTGTAAGTATGTGAGATTGGGTGGGAGAGATTGTGGGAATTAGTGTGAGAGAGAGTGTGGGTGAGAGTGTGGGTTAGGGAGTGTGGGTGAGAGGGAGTGAAGGAGTGAGGGAGTGTGGGAGAGTATGTGGGAGATTGGGAGAATGGGAGTATGGGTTAGAGTAAGTGGGAGTGGGAGAATAAGTGGGAGAGTAAATAGGAGTGGTAGTGGAACAGTGTGAGTGACAGTGAGAGTGGGAGGGATTGGAAGTTTGGGAGAGTGGGATTGGGAATGTGGGTGAGGTGTGGGTGTGGATCAGAGTGTGAATGTGGAAGAATGTGAGTGTTGGAGATGGTGAGTGTGTGTGGGTGAGTTTGGGAGATTGTAAGTGTGAAAGATGGGGAGAGAGTGGAAGAGTGTGGATGTGGGAGTGAGGATGTGTCCAACACTCCTCCCACATTCACAACAACTGTGAATGTGGGTGAGTGTGAAAGATGGGGAGAGTGGGAGAGTGTGGATGTGAGAGTGTGGATGGGTCCAACACTCCTCCCACATTCACAACTGTGAATGTGGGTGAGTGTGTGTGTGGAAGAAGGTGGGTGAGAGTAAGTGGATGTGGGAGAATAAGTGGGAGTGGGAGTAAGGGTGAGAGTAAGTGGTTGTGGGAGAATAAGTGGGAGTGGGAGAGGGAGAGTAAGTGGGAGTGGAAGAGTGGGAGTGGGAGTGGGAGAGTGAGAGTGGGAGTGTAAAAGGGGAGTGTGGGTGTGCTTGTATTGGAGATTGTGGGTGAGTGTGAGTGTGTGGGAGTGTGGGAGAGGAAGTGGGTGAGAGTAAGTCGATGTGGGAGAATAAGTGGGAGTGGCAGTGGGATAGTAAGTCGGATTGGGAGTGGGAGAGTAATAGGGAGTGGGGGAGTGTTGGAGATTGGGTTTGGGAGTGTGGGTGAGAGAGAGTGTGTGTGAGGGTGTGAGTGTGGGTGAGTGTGAGTGTGGGAGAGCGTGAGTGTGGGTGTGAGTGTGTGTGTAGAAGTGGAAGTGTGGGAGTGGGAGTGTGGGTGAGAGTGTGGATGAGAGGGTGGATGAGAGTGAGTGTGACTGTGTGAGTGTAAGTTGGGGAGATTGTCAGGGAGGAGACATATTCTCTGACACTCACACTCTCTACCTCCCTCCATCCCACACACTCACTCCCACACTCCCTCCCTCTGTCCCACACTCACTCCCTCCGACACTCACACAGTGTGAGCGTGGGTGAGAGTGTGAGTGGGGGTGAGTGTTTGAGTGTGGGAGCGTGTGAGTGCAGGAGAGTGTGAGTGTGGGAGAGTAATTATGGGTGAGTGTGGGAGAGTGGGTGTTGGAGATTGGAAGAGATTGGGAGATTGTGGGTGTGGTAGGGAGTGAGTGTGGGTGTGAGAGGGAATGAGTAAGGTGTGGGAGGGAGATTGTGAGAGGTAGGAAGAGCATGGGAGGGAGAGAGGGTGGGAGAGAGTGTGTGAATGAGTGTGGCACAGATTGTGCGTCAGAGTGTGGGTTAGGGAGTGTGGGTGAGAGGGAGTGTGGGAGTGTGGGAGTCGGGAGATTGGGAGTGTGGGAGAGTATGGGTGAGAGTAATTGGATGTGGGAGAATAAGTGGGAGTGGAAGAGGGAGAGTAAGTGGTAGTGGTAGTGGGAGTGGGAGTGGAAGAGTGGGAGTGAGAGCGGGAGTGTGAGATTGGGAATGTAAAAGGGGAGTGTGTGCTTGTGGGGGAGATTGTGGGTGAGTTTGAGTTTGGGTGAGTGTGAGTGTGGGAGAGTGTGGGAGAGAGAGTGGGTGAGAGTAAGTGAAAGTGGGAGAATAAGTGGGAGTGGGAGAGAGTCGGAGTGGGGGATTGGGATTGAGAGTGTGGGTTAGAATGTGGGTGTGGATGAGAGTGTGTGTGTGGGAGAGTGAGTGCGGGTGAGCGTGACTGTGGGTGAGTGCGAGTGTCGGAGAGTGTGAGTGTGGGATATTGGAAGAGAGCGGGAGACTGGAAGTGAGTTTGAGTGGGGAGTGTGGATGAGTGTGGATGAGAGTGTAGGTGAGAGGGTTGATTAGATGGTGGATCAGAGTGAGTGCATGTGTGAGTGTGAGTGTAGAAGTGTGAGTGTGGGATTGGGAGAGTATGGGAATGTGAGTGTGGGTGAGTGTAAGAGATTGGGAGATGGGAGAGAGTGGGAGATAATGGGAGAGTGTGGGTGTGGTGGAGGGAGTGTGCGTGTGGGAGGGAGGGACGGAGGGAGGGTGGGGAAATGAGTGTTTGGGCGGGAGGGAGTGTTTAGAAGGGAGGGCGATTGTGTGAGGGAGGTAGAGGGTGGCAGGGTGAGACTGGGTGGGAAAGAGGGTGGTTGAGGTTGGGTGGCAGAGAGTGTGGGTGAGAGGGGTGATGGAGTGAGGGAGTGAGGCAGTGTGGGAGAGTGGGAGTGCCTTCGTGGAGGACTTTAAGGGAAACTGGCCCGTATACACGTTACACATGGGGAAAACACCGAAAACGCCCATGCAGCCAGCCCGTTCGCGGGATTCGAACCTCGGACCGAACTACCAGTGTTCAGCGTCTTCACCGCTCGGCCGCTGATGAGCCGTGTGAGTTTGGGCGATGGGGAGATAGTGGGAGAGTGGTTGTGTGGGAGGGAGGGAGTGTGGGAGGGAGGGACAGAGGGAATGTTTTGAAGGGAGAGAGATTGTGTGAGGGAGGGAGAGGGTGGGAGGTAGAGACTGTGTGGGAGAGAGTGGGCAGGAGAGAGGGTGGTGTGAGTAAGCGGGAGAGAGTGTGGGACTTAGTGTGGGAGAGAATGTGGCAGAGAGTGTGGGTGAGAGTGTGTTAGAGAGTGTGGGTGAGAGTATGTGTGAGAGTAAGTTGGAGTGGGGGAATGAGTGGGAGTGGGAGGGTAAGTGGGAATGGGAGTGGGTAGAGTGGGAGTGAGAGTGAGTGTGGGAGAGATAAGAGTGTGGGTGAGGTGTGGGTTTGGGTGTGAGTCTGAGAGTGTGGGCGAATGTGAGTTTGGGAGATTGGAAGAGAGAGGAAGATTGGCAGTTTGTGAGATTGTGAGGGGGCATGGGAGAAAGTGAGTGTGGGTGCTGGAGGAATTGAGTAGGGTGTGGGAGGGAGTGTGTGTGCAAGGGAGGGATTGAGTGTGGGAGGGAGAGTGCATAGAGTGATTGTGGGAGGGAAGGAGAATGTGTGAGGGAGAGATTGGGAGGAAGGGAGAGGGTGGGAGGGAGAGAGTGTGGGTGTGAGTGTGAGTGTGAGTGTGAGAGAGTGTCAGTGTGGGACTGGAAGTGTGATGAGAGTGTGGATGTGAGTTTGGCAGAGAGTCTGGGAGAGAGTGTTGGTGAGAGTGTGGGAGTGGGAGTGTGGATTAGAATGTGGGTGTGAGTGTGGGTGAGGTGTGGGTGTGGGTGTGGGTGAGAGTGTGAGTGTTGGTAAGTGTGAGTCTGTCAGAGTGTGGGAAAGTGTGAGTGTGGGAGACTGGAAGAGATTGGGAGAGAGTGGCAGTTTGGGAGATTGGGAGGGGGCGTGGGAGAGAATGAGTGTGGGTGTGGGAGGGATTGAGTAGGGTGTGGGAGGGATTGAGTAGGGTGTGGGAAGGAGGGAGTGTGCAAGGGAGGGATTGAGTGTGGTAGGGAGGGAGAGTGTGGTAAGGAGAGAGTGGGAGAAACGGATAGGATGGGAGGGAGAGATTGTGGGTGAGTTTGAGTGTGGGTGAGTGTGGGTGAGTGTGAGTGTGTGTGAGTGTGGGAGAAAGAGGGGGTGAGAGTAAGTGGATGTGGGAGAATAAGTGGGAGTGGGAGTGGAAGTATGTGTGAGAGTAAGTGGGAGTTGGAGAATAAGTGGGAGTGGAAGTGGGATAGTAGGTGGGAGTGGGAGTGGGAGTGGGAGAGAGTGGGAGTGGGGGAGTGGGGGAGTGTTGGAGATTGGGATTGGGGGTGTGGGTGAGTGTGAGTGTGGGTGAGCGTGAGTGTGGGTGTGAGTGTGGGAGTGGGTGTGTAGAAGTGGAAGCGTGGAGGTGGGAGTGTGGGTGAGAGGGTGGATGAGAGTATGAGTGAGAATGTGGATGAGGGTGGATGAGAGTGAGTGTGACTGTGTGAGTGTAAGTGGGGGAGATTGTCAGGGAGCAGACATACTCTCTCACACTCACATTCTCTACCTCCCTCCCTCCCTCCCACACACTCACTCCCACATTCCCTCCCTCTGTCCCACACTCACTCCCTCCGACACTCACACAGTGTGAGCGTCGGTGAGAGTGAGTGGGGATGAGAGTTTGAGTGTGGGAGCGTGTGAGTGCGGGAGAGTGTGATTGTGGGAGAGTAAGTGTGGGTGAGTGTGAGTTTGAGTGCGGGAGAGTGTGGGGGTTGGAGATTGGAAGCGAGTGGGAGAGTGTGCGTGTGAGAAGGAATGAGTAAGGTGTGGGATGGAGGGAGTGTGGGAGGGAGATTGTGAGAGGTAGGGAGAGCATGGGAGGGAGAGAGTGTGGGAGAGAGTGGGTGGGAGAGGGTGTGTGAGTGAGTGTGTGAGTGAGTGTGGCACAGAGTGTGGGTTAGGGAGTGTGGGTCAGAGGGAGTGTTGGAGTGTGGGAGTTGGGAGATTGGAAGTGTGGGAGAGAATGGGTAAGAGTATGGGTGAGAGTAATTGGATGTGGGAGAATAAGTTTGAGTGGGAGGGGAGAGTAAGTGGCAGTGGGAGTGGAAGTGGGAGTGGAAGTGAGAGTGGGAGATTGGGAGATTGGGAGTGGGAGTGGGAGTATAAAAGGGGAGTGTGTGTGTGTGCTTGTATGGGAGATTGTGGGTGAGTGTGAGTGTGAGTGTGTGGGAGTGTGGGAGAGGGAGTGGGTGAGAGTAAGTGGATGTGGGAGAATAAGTGGAAGTGGGAGTGGAAGTAAGTGTGAGAGTAAGTGGGAGTGGAAGTGGGATAGTAAGTCGGAGTGGGAGTGGGAGAGTAAGTGGGAGTGGGGGAGTATTGGAGATTGGGATTGGGAGTGTGGGTGAGAGAGTGTGTGTGAGGGTGTGAGTGTGGGTGAGTGTGAGTGTGGGAGAGCGTGAGTGTGGGTGTGAGTGTGTGTAGAAGTGGAAGTGTGGGAGTGGGAGTGTGGGTGAGAGTGTGGATGAGAGGGTGGATGAGAGTGAGTGTGACTGTGTGAGTATAAGTGGGGGAGATTATCAGGGAGCAGACATAATCTCTCACACTCACACTCTCTACCTCCCTCCCTCCCACACACTCACTCCCAAACTCCCTCCCTCTGTCCCACACTCACTCCCTCCGACACTCACACAGTGTGAGCGTCGGTGAGAGTGTGAGTGGGGGTGAGAATTTGAGTGTGGGTGCATGTGAATGCATGAGAGTGTGAGTGTGGGAGAGTAAGTGTGGGTGAGTGTGAGTGTGGGAGAGTGGGTGTTGGAGTTTGGAAGAGAGTGGGAGAGTGTGGGTGTGGGAAGGAGTGAGTGTGGGTGTGAGAGGGAATGAGTAAGGTGTAGGAGGGAGTGAGTGTGGGAGGGAGATTGTGAGAGGGAGGAAGACCATGGGAGGGAGAGAGGGTGGGAGGGAGAGAGTGTGTGAGTGAGTGTGGCACAGAGTGTGGGTGAGAGGGAGTGTGGTAGTGTGGGAGTCGGGTGATTGGAATTGTGGGAGTGTGGGAGAGTATGGGTGAGAGTAATTGGATGTGGGAGAATAAGTGGGAGTGGGAGAGGGAGAGTAAGTGGTAGTGGTAGTGGTAGTGGGAGTGGGAGTGGAAGAGTGGGAGTGAGAGCGGGAGGGTGAGATTGGGAATGTAAAAGGGGAGTGTGTGCTTGTGGGGGAGATTGTGGGTGAGTTTGAGTTTGGGTGAGTGTGAGTGTGGGAGAGTGTGGGAGAGAGAGTGGGTGAGAGTAAGTGAAAGTGGGAGAATAAGTGGGAGTGGGAGAGAGTCGGAGTGGGGGAGTTTTGGAGATTGGGATTGGGACTGTGGGTTAGAATGTGGGTGTGGATGAGAGTGTGTGTGTGGGAGAGTGAGTGCAGGTGAGTGTGACTGTGGGTGAGTGCAAGTGTTGGAGAGTGTGAGTGTGGGATATTGGAAGAGAGCTGGAGATTGGAAGTGAGTTTGAGTGGGGAGTGTGGATAAGTCTGGTTGAGAGTGTGGGTGAGAGGGTGGATTAGATGGTGGATCAGAGTGAGTGCATGTGTGAGTGTGAGTGTGAGTGTGAGTGTAGAAGTGTGAGTGTGGGAGTGGGAGAGTATGGGAGTGTGAGTGTGGGTGAGTGTAAGAGATTGGGAGATGGGGAGAGAGTGGGAGATAATGGGAGAGTGTGGGTGTGGGGGAGGGAGTGTGTGGGGGAGGGAGTGTGCGTGTGGGAGGGAGGGAGTGTGCGTGT